>CABFOV010002749.1:0-58463 GCA_902141375.1 Timema poppense
CTTCCCCACACAGTCAGTTGATCAAGACCACATAGGAGTAAATTCAGTGAGTACTGAATCCAGACATTTAAGGAAATAGTAGACTTAACTAATTTGATTATAGAAACTCGAGAATATGGATATTAAGAATCCTCTAGGATTTGTAAGGTCAACAGGTTGTTTTTGAGCTACTAAGAATTATAAACAAAATCTGTCACACCAAAATTGCAGTAGAAATTGGTTCTCTGTTAAATTTAGGTAAGAAATTCATATTTTTAGTTTAGTTTTCTTTTAGATTTGTTCAGTTTTGAAAGTTTAAATATTACAATTTTGCCAAATTTCAGGCAATTTCATTTCAAGTTATCTAAATTTCAACTACTTTTGGACCAGACCCTCTTGGATTTTTCTGAAACTGGGCACAATTTGTATCAGTTCAAATAGTTAAAAATCTAAAATATCATCATTTTCCCTTTAAAAGTTTTTGAGCTCTTAAGTTTTCCAAATTTAAAAAAATTAGCGTTTTGAGTGTGATGGTCATTAATATACTTTCTTCAGCTATAAATAAATTAATTAAATTAAATAAAACACTGTTTTTACTGTACTTCCAAATTATATTTCACATTGACATATTAGGGTAGCTTAAAAGTTCAAGGAAACCAACTCAACAATTTTTAGCTGTTTAGAGAACGTATACATATTTTAAACTCACTTTTATGAGTTTGCAAATTTATCATTTTCAATACATCTTTATGAACTATTCTGCCATGCTAATATTTTGGTGACCCTAATATTACTAAAAATAAATGTAAATGTGATCCCAGAGAGATGCAAAGTTAAAATTTATCATGCATATATATAGTCACTGATAAAGATATATATATATATATATATATGTAAATGTGATCCCAGAGATGCAAAGTTAAAATTTATCATGCATATATATATATTATTAAAATATAGGCTACTAAGCAAAACATTAACTCATTTTGGCAGGGTGTCCAGTGGCTTAGAAAACAGGGAAAAGGCAGGGAATTTAATCAAATTTATGGAATTTTCCCTTACTAAAAAATATAAAAACTTTTATTTACAATAGTTAAAATAACATCACCCCTCTAATGCGTGTTTTTAGCCAAAGTTGAGTCATTGATAGGATAACCTCTGTCAAAAGCCCAAAAACTAATTAGGGGAAAGTTATGAATTTATGATTTTTTTAAACTATCTTCATAGGATTAACAATTATACCAAATTTTATTAGTTTGTACACGATACACCTGCTTTTTCTTTGGATCGCTTGACATGTGGCCCCAATAAAAAGATAAGGCAAGAGACACTACGTTCCCAAATTTTATCTCAATCCAGTTATTTCTTTCCACGGTCTTCCAATTTCACACTTTTTTCTATTTTTTTTTCAACTTTTGACAAATCAAGTAAACAAACAATTACTATAGGTTTATTGAGTGATTCTCATCTGAATAAATATATGACTACGACCTAATCACCACACTGTTAATTTAGTCAGGAAGATTAGTCATGCCACAAGGTTAAGTTAAAGTGTACATATGTTGTGTTTGGCAGATGAGTCCCGCTCAGAGACCACGTTCTCCTTCACTGTGAACTCGTTCAGTAAGTTGAAGGAGTCTGTGCTCTCTCCACCATGTTTTGTCCGCAACCTGCCATGGAAGATCATGGTTATGCCACGCACCAGCCAAACCCAGGACAGACAGACACAGAGAAGTCTGGGCTTCTTCCTACAGGTACATCTACCAAGCTGTGATAGTCTACTACCGTAGTTCTTCGATTGTAAGATACACCTTCATTTTTCAGCTTTGATTCTAATAAAATGAATAAAATTATAACATTTTTAAGCACCCTATTTTTAAGAAATAATTTTATTAATTAATTCAATTTACTAACATAAATAGTAAGTATGTTATTCATACATCCTTCTGATTCTTTTGAGCTCTTTTTTTATTATTACTATCCCATAATATATTCGTCTGAGCCATTGAGAAATAACTGATTCTAAGATGCACCCCATTTTAGAGGCATTTGAATGGGGAAACCTGTGTGTTTTAGAATTGAAGAAATACAGTATTTTTATGGTGTTGATAAAAACCAATTTAATCAAAACACAAAATGGTTCTCTTCATTTGTTTCTTCCAAATTTTCACAATTTTGTAATATGTACAAAAATTAAGAATCAAGCCCTCTAAACGGAATCTTAGAACCCTCAAGTCCTTGAGGATATTAAAGGGCCAAAAATTTGAAAAAATTCAAGATCAAAAGGATAAGGAAACACAGGAATGATTTTGCAACCTCTCATGACAAAGAATTTGTAGAGATGTAAGGTTGACACGTGTGGGGAGAGTTGGGAAAACAGAAAGAATATTTAGTTTTGGAGAGAGAGAAAACAGATAATTAGTAAAAAATAAATACTGGACTATTTGGGAATTTACAACTGAACATTAAAAGAAAATAGTTCTTTCTATAAAAGGAAACCCGTTTAGATTGTGGCCGAAGGCAGGATTTACCCCAGAGAAGGATAATCCTCTGCAATCTACTATGGAACCACAGGCTTACATGACTTGTTTCATTGGTAAAAAGATACTAAGGCAGGATTTACCCCAGAGGAGGAAAATCCTCTGCAATCTACTATGGAACCATAGGCTTACATGACTTGTTTCATTGGTAAAAAGATTAATAAATACATTTTGTGTTTTAATAGTAAAATTATGTTATTAAAAAACTTAGACCTTTCACACACTACTACTTTTTTTTTTATAAAACAATTTAATATATTATATAATATCTCTGAATAAAGTATATTCTCTTTAAAAACTTGACTTTGAAGTTGAATGATGCACTTTGCCACATAATCTTAGTATAGTTTGTTGATTGGGAGTTCATAATTACCCTGTCATGAACGAAGGCAGGATTGTAAATGGTCATCAGTCAGACAGATTCGATATTTTGATTTTATAATGTTGATTCGGGAAAAATCTGCAAACGCTCTCATTTTATTTCTCTAAATCTTTTTTCAATCGATGGATCAAACTGGTGGCCGCAGTCGATCGGTAGATTGCGATCGATTGTCTGTTCACCTCAAGTTTAAGGTGTCAATCTTACAATGGACTGTCGGGTGTACCGAGGGTGATTTTCCACTCACCTGTGCAAATGTGGGTACACTTCCTCTTCACTAACACATTAGCATAATTGATTAGGTATATAGGTGTACAACCCAATCTACAAACATTTATCATTTGCACACATTATATTTAAAAACAAATGTTTGTGTTTCTTCAGGGAGCATTGGATGTTCCATTTACTCCAAACTCACACCATACTTGGTTATTGAAAGGGGCAGAACTGTTTGGGAACAGTAAGGAAAGCTAATTATTGATCATATTAAAGAAGTTATCAGTTCACGATACTCTTTAATATTTACAACTTTGTTTTGTACAAAAGTTAAAATTAGCCTAAACCTTGACAAAGACACAAACTGTTAAGATAAATACATACAGTCTAGTCAAGATAAATTGATGAATATATTCGGTCTAGCCTAGGTGTTCCCAAACCATGCGTCACGACGCCCTGGGGCGTCGCCGGTCTTGGTCCAGGGCGACACAGCTATAAGGAAAAAGTAAAATCTACTTTAAAAGCCCCTATTCATTACCTTGCAACTATCCCCAAAAAGATAATATTTTCACTTTAGTTGTGATTGTTATTTTCAGTGTAACGGAGAGTCTGAATCTTCATCATGGAGCTGCTATGCTGTTGCTGAGCTTAGATTACTCAACCACAAAGAGGATGGGGAGCCTTTTTGCAGAAGTGAGTGCCCTATATTTTCTATAATGAGGATCTGGATTTACTTGCTAAGGTTGCTTTTGCATCGGACAATAATACAAGAAAACATAAACAAACAAGGCACTTTTTAACACCTCATTTGATAAATAAGACCATGGCCGCCATTTCTCCCAAATTTTTCGTAAAATGCATTAAAATGAAACCATTTCTTTGATTACTGAACAACTTTAGAATATTCTTTTAAACATAAAAATATAACATTTAGAAATTTATGTGTTGTACCACTGCCTACTCTTCAATGTGTGTTTTCATGGCGAAAGAAAACCGTTAGAAAGGGAAATATACTCTGTATATTTAAAGTAGTCTGACACATTTTAACACATTAACCGGTAAAAAAAAAGCAATAAGGTGCATTTACAATGGTACATTTGGAAGTTGACTGAACTGAACTAGCATTTGTACATTTTGGTGCTGGAAAGCGTAAATATTTCATTTCAGCTGGTCGTGAGGTTCAGAGTGTTGCACTGTGTGTGTTTGTGTTGCGCAGAGATCCAGCACTTGTTCTACAGCAAGGAAAATGACTGGGGTTTTAGCCACTTCATGTCTTGGCAGGATGTCCTAGAACCAGACAAGGGCTATATTAAAGATGACACCATCACACTAGAGGTGAGACTCCTCAATGTTTCCATCACCAATGAGTTAATTAAGAAAAAAAATAACTCCACTAAAATTTATGAAAAAACTTAAGTTTGTTTAAGAGAAGTTTGTAACTATCAAAACAATTTTTTTTAAATCGTTAATTTGTTAAACTTTTTTCCCCCCAAATTTATTAATTTTAATTATTGTTGAACACTGGGAAATCTCTGACAAACATTTTACTTAACTCAAGCCATAGTCATCATATTTCAAATATAGACAAATATTTATCATTATGCTTATTACTCTCAACTATACCTGCTATATAGTATATAATTGTTACGTTTGAGATCCAGTCACTGGAAGTGACTGATTAGGGAGTAACGGTGAAAAAACCACTCACGATCAGTGAAATATCGCCCAGCTCTAGTCCCTCCCCCCGTGACTCATGCTTGCTCTAAAAGTGAAAGTGCTGGCAATAAAACACTTAGAGGATAGAAATAGCTACTTCACCATATTTCACAGCAGAGAAAATGGAGGGATGGCGGCAGTATTGCAAGGTCAGCCAGAGTGCACATGTCATTCTGTTATTCAGACAGGGAGGTGACCCAGACAGAATATAGATTACAAGGGATGTCAAGTCTAGAGAACAATTAAGGGGTGTTAAATCTAGTGAATATACTTATTAAAATGTTTCAAAACTAGAAAACATGAGCAAATTGTGTTTATTCATTACATTATGGATAAAAATTCAATGAACATTCACAGATTAAACAGTTCCATAGCCTTTTTTTAGTAGTAATTTGTTGTAAAAGTATTAGTTTAAAAAAGATTGTTAAGACAATCTATTACTTTGTGTATTTAAAAAAAAATTCTGATGAAATTAAATCAACGATCAAAACGATTGGTTTATTTTGTTTTAATTTAAAAAAATATAATCTTTACACTGACATTCTCTATGCAGTTTTTAACTTTATCAAAAATCTTTCACAAAATTAAAAAAAAATTATATATGTGAAACGGCTGTCTAAAAAACCGGATCAAAAGTTCCTCTCAATTTCCTGAAATTTTGTTTTTAATTAACTCTTTTTTATTAGTACCAGTCAAAATAACTTTGAAGTGTTTTTTTGCATTCTGCCAATACTCAAATATAAAGCCCCATTTTCAATAGGAACTTGCTAATTAAAATAATTTAAATCAAATATTTGAGAAAAACCTATTCGTTTTGTACTATCTAGCATTCATTTGGAATTTTGATATCCGATTCGAAAATAATTAGGTTTGATATCACTATTATTACAGTCATGTGTGACCAAAGGCAAATATTTCAAATTTATGGAATTGAAATTTATCCATTATTTTTCTATTCTTAGCACACTATTTTCTTAGCCCAAAAATTTCCTTTTATTTTATGTAGTTATAGAACCAAAATCAAACTTTTTATACATTGAAATCCAATAATTTACCTACCATAAATCAAGGTCTTCAGCCATATTATATTTATTTTTTAACAAATGGCAAATGGTAAATAAATATTGTTGGGGGCATAGTACATTACAAATTTTAACAATTAGCTATCTAAGCTTATTTTGTCTTTTACAAAAATGTAATTCTTAATGGCTTATATACAAAATGTCAATCACATTTTGAAATCATATATGGACACCACAAAATATTTGTAAATTTTGTAAGTAATTTATCATGCGGTCAGGTCCACGTAGTGGCTGATGCCCCTCATGGTGTGAGCTGGGACTCCAAGAAACACACAGGGTTCGTGGGGCTCAAGAACCAAGGTGCCACCTGCTACATGAACTCCTTGCTTCAGACCCTTTACTTCACCAACCAGCTTAGAAAGGTGAGTGTTTGAAGGTGGGAACTAGAGCTCTCATTTTATAGTGGGATTAGGTCGTTCAAATCCTTAAGGATTGATAGTTACGAACTCAAGAAACATTACAGATTCACGATAAATATATGTTTTGAAAATGTTCATCGAAGTTTTGGGGTGATATGTTATGATATTACTTGGTAGTGTCCTCTACCCTTACAGTAGTCGTAGAAAATATAATTTGGTTTAATCCATCTCCACTTTACCTTGAAATCCAAATCCTGGCAAAAATGATTAACATAATAGGTAAAAAGCTATTAAGGAATAAAAATTACAAATAGTAAAATAATGAAACAAATAGCCGAGACTATTGTTTATGCATTTTAGTGGAGATATTCTCTCTTAGATATCATATTCTGAAAATTGAAAAATGACACCCGTGTCCAGGTGTCATTTTTCAATTTTCAGAATATGATAAATAGTAAAATAACTTAATATTAAGTCTTTCTTATATTTAGGAATGTCAAACTCAATTCTTACCTATCGTTGAATGTACTGGCAACAAAGCAAAATGATGAAACATTACTATATAAGTAGCAATTGACTATTTATCATAATATTTCATTTGCTATTTTTTTGGCTCAGTTAACAACCCTATTTGGTGGATTTTAAAACATGTTTGACTCATTGAGGTTTTATTTGTAGGTGCTAAAACTAACAATCAGACCTCATATCATTTATTTACCAATAAACTGAATGGGAGTTCAAATTATAGCAAATATATTGTTATTATCTACAGTTTTATTAGAATAAAATCTTAACACATTTCAAATTAATGAGAGAGAGAATCATACAAATGGGGACAAGTTTGCCCTCTTCTGTTTATGTATTTTATGATCCGGGATTTTTAAGTAAAATTAATATCATCATCATTATTATTATTATTATTATTATTATTAGCACCGCGTCTTACTACCCGTTCGGGTTATACGCACTTACGCTAATGTGTAATGGTAGGGTGATTGTGAGATGAAATGAAGGACATAAAGTTTAACGTGGAATCCGAACCACGGTGGAGGCCTGGCATTCCTCACATTCACAAGATGTCTTGTCAGAGGTGAAGGAAGGGTTTAGTAATCGGATAAATCTTTGCCGGGACCGAGGATTGAACCCCGGCCGCCAGCATAGAAGTCTGACACCTTACCCCTAGACCACCAGGTCACCGTCAAAATTAATATCCATATATGAATTGAGATTGAATAGAAAGTGGATTCAGCCCATATTTGGTTTTACTTTAGGTAAAAGCGTGCATATCTTTGTGTTTGTTACAGGCAGTGTATAAAATGCCAACAGAAAGTGATGACTCCAGTAAGAGTGTAGCGCTGGCGCTACAGAGGGTGTTTCACGAACTACAGTTTTGTGACAAACCTGTTGGTACCAAAAAGCTAACCAAGTCTTTTGGTTGGGAGACGCTCGACTCCTTCATGCAGCATGATGTTCAGGAGTTCCTAAGAGTGGTACGTTGCTTTGTGTTTGACATTGGGAATATAATTAGAAAGATGCCATTTAGGGAAGCCAACTGTTGCTTGGAAAGAGATAACGAAACTTACATTTAAAAAAGTCATCAATGTATATGCTTGAGCATTGAAAATTGACTAAGTGGTATTTAAGAGGTGTGCTTTGTATCACACTACCACTATGCAAATGCTGAAGTACTTGATACCATCCTTACCACTATACAGATGTCAATTTGGGCTTATAAACTTGTTGAATAGACACTTAAGACCAGTTGGTAGACATGCTACATTAGGGAAACGGTGTATTAACAACAAATATACTCAATAACTGGGGGATAAGGGTTAAAATCCCTGTTGTGATTACTAAGGGTGGATTTTCCTGAATAGTTTACAGCTCCATATAATTGCTGGCACACTTCCTTTAAATTCAACCTTACTCTTAGCACAGTTAGTATATATGCAGTTAGTGTGACTCGGTTCTAAACAAAGTTTGATAATGCAACAAAGCGCGCAGCTATCCTGTGGCCTGGTCACTTTAGTAAAATGCCTCATCTTCCTCTATCCTTCAACCATTCTTCCTCCTTTCATCTCTTTCATTCATTCTTCTTTCACTTGCACACTTTGTTATCTGCTCCTCCCATCTCTTTCTTGGCCTCTCTTCCGTTCTTTCTACTACATATTTCATTTCCAACATTTTTTTTTGTTTCCTCACTTTTTACATTCTCATTACACACATACTCATACCATTCGAGTCTTGCTTCCACTACTATCTCATGTACTACCTGTACCCCCACGCTTTCCCGGATAACTTCATTCCTAATCTTGTTTCTCTTCATGACAGTTGACATGCTCTTCACGACAGGTAACATGCTCTTCACAACAGTTAACATGCTCTTTACAAACTTCATTTTTATAGCCTCCACTGGTTGAGTGACAGTTTTTCTATTAACTCTACATATATTGCAAAAAATTGTTTACATAACCAAACAGCAACATAATGTTGGTTTTAGTTGCTGGACAAATTGGAGAGCAAAATGAAAGGAACCTGTGTTGAAGGAACCGTCCCAAAACTATTTGAAGGGAAAATGGTGGTAAGTGGAACACATTAAAAGTACAAATAAATTATTTGGCATGTTTGAAAATCTTTTTTGATTCAAGAACGAAATTGAAACAATATAGAACATAGAAAGTCTTATTAAATATGAATACTAGAGTTCTGCAAGTATTCATATTTTATACTTTGGACTTGGCTTTAAATACCTTATTGGTCTGACTATAGTGTGATGTTTTTCTTTGAAAACTCTACTCATATGCACCCTTTTTATGGTAGTCTAATGATCTGTTCTGCCTTTGAACGGAATTTAGGTTTGATCAACTTGTTCTTATAGATTCCTAGATTCTATTATCAAATATAATTAAAAAGTGAAAAAAAAACCAATTGATCACATTGTTTGAGAAATCTTTTTAAAACCCTTGTTCTGCCACTCATTTAGATAATTTTGTCTTATTTCAAATTGAAAGAGCCCAATTTACATTATTAAAAAATATAATAAAACAATGTAGCTCTTTCTTTTATTGCTTTCAAAGCCAAATATCTCTTAATCTTTTTACTTTTAATCTATTATTTATAACCTTATAATTACACCTTCAAATGGCAAGCTTGAATATTGTTTGCTTTTAGTCTTTCATCAAATGCAAAACCATTGACTACACGTCTACAAGAGTCGAAACATTTTATGACATCCAACTGAACGTCAAAGGAAAAAAGAATAGTAAGTAGACAATGTTGAACACAATATCTTGCACCTAGATTCAACAAATTATGTCCAGTTATATACATATACCTTATTTACCTGAATTCAAGACGACCATGGATCTAAGACGAACCTCAGTTTTTCAGTGACTCTGAATAGAATTTTTAAAAGTGATATTTATTTTTATCATGAATAAAGACAATATTAATTATGGTAGATTTATTTTTAATGCTAATAAATTGTTTTATTTATATACAAAACACTTATGTTGACTTAAATCAAATTAGGGTTACAGAATTACTAAGGAATTTATTTTTTTTGTCGTAAATATTGCTTTTGCATAAGAAGGTTAACCTTGAAAAAGTTTCTTAAAAACAATGAGAGGTTAATTTTTAATATGACAAATGATAATCGTTAGGGAAAATCCGACTCATACATAGCCTACTTCGCTTGAATACGACCATTGGACTACCATTAACGCTAGCTTCTAAAACATGACACTTTCACTTTGATATACAGGAAATAAACTAATATAAAGTAAAGAGATATAGGAAGAAATCATTGGATAAATATACAACAAACTTGCTTGTGAATGTATTTTTTTAATAACATCACTAGCTTTGGCATTTTTTCATTTAGATGTCATACAAATTTTCATCTAGAGTTTCTCAAACCTGCACAAAAACACGTTTCCACACAAATAAGAAACTTTAACACTTTAATCTACTACGGTAGCTCACATGTAAAATATGGTCACAGCATAGCTTCTTTTGTTATTAATTTAAAACTTTTTGTGTAAATCCGCATGTATTAAAATACACATTATTTAGTTGCTTAATAACATGTTTCCACATAAATACTAACTCGAAAATTTCAGTATTTCAAACGTCAAAAGTAAATATGAATATCACTTCAACCATATTTTGCCTTTTGGTCATAAAAGTACGGCAGCGGTGTGCTACTCTGACACTAGGTTTGAATGCGCTCTAAGAATTGATCTAGGGGCACTCAAAGAGCAATCGAGCAAGTGGATCTCTGAGAGCTCACCAACATGCCGCTGTTTAGTGGTTAGCTGCACAGAACAACTTTCAGTAAGGGTGTGCGAGATTCCCGCGGGGAAAAAAAGGCCTCATTCTCGACCCGATTGCTGGGACAGATAAGCTATAATTTCTAAAATTTTGGGAATGGTTCTTACATGCCTGAATATAGAAAACATTGGGTGGCTCAACACATTTTTATGTTTATTATTATTTGATATGTGATTGGGATTTATTTAAGTTATTTTGGTTAGTGGATTTATTTAACAAATTAAATTTTGCATGGTGTTTTAAGATAGTATTAGAAATAAATAATTATACATTTTTAATTCACGTTCTCGTCCCGAAGTAAGATATTTTTAAATTCCCGTTCCCGATCTCGTCTCTATATCTGCCACTGGCGCAAGATAGCTTAGATACGGTTGTCTTATATTTAAGGCCGTCATGTACTCGAGCCAATATGGTATTTTTTTCAAAGATAAAAGGCACACAATTTACGCTTAAAATGCTGCCATTGGATAAAGGTAATCGACTGCCTCTTAATGATTCGTTATAATCTTTCACTGTTTACGGCTTCTGTTCTGGTCTGCTTATTAAATTGCTGACAACTTCCTTTCTCCACCATTCCTCCTTTTAACAAACTTTTCTCACCTTCTACTTTTCAGAAATATGCTATTCCAATCTCATTATTCTCTCATGAAACCCTTCAGAGCCAACATCTCTGGCAATCTCTCTTTTATCCCCTTGAAATTACAATATCACCTCATTCTTGTTTACTCTATTATTCTGTTCATTGCCTGTACTCCTTCAATCTCATTTCTTAACCTTTCTCTCCTGTTAACACCCATTGTGCTCCATTAACTTTTGTAACTTGATCCATTGTCTATGGCTTGGCGGCACATGTTACATAGTCCTAAAGAAGCTGGCTCATTATAACCCATTCCAACTAAGGTCTTGTTCCACAGGAACAAATAAATACGATATAAATTGTACAAAATATTGGATAAACAAACACTTTGATATTTTGTTTGAACTAAGACTTAGTCATAAATGGTTCATTGAAAACAATACATAGCTAACGAATTAAGAGGCACCTCTTTGTCCAGTGATAACAACGAAAAGTGTGAACTGTGTTCTATTTATTGTGTAACTGATATTAAATTATTTGTTCCTATCATTCTTTCTTGTTGCCTCCAAACATTCTAGTAGTATTAAGTTACCAAACTAAAGTGTAACTTCCTCACCCCTTCCTTTTCTCTCTTAAGTTGACGAATCTTTCCACGATTACATAACAACGGAGATGCTGGATGGGGACAACAAATATGACGCAGGGGAACATGGCCTTCAGGACGCAGAAAAGGGCGTCATATTTGCTTCTTTCCCTCCTGTGCTCCATCTTCACCTGATGAGGTTCCAGTACGATCCCATTACAGACTGTTCAGTAAAATTCAATGACAGGTATGGGCTACTTTTATCACCTTATATCGTACTATGGAAGAAAGTGTGGGTAAAAGAGGTAGGAAATGAACAGTTTGCACTTGATATTACTGTCACTGGACACAAGAGTAGTAATTGCCTTTTAAGAGAGAAAAAAAAAGTTCATTGGTTAATCTCATAAGTCATAACTTACAATCCATTCACCAAAGGAGTGGTGCTAACTGACAGCAGAAGAGTTTGTATTCCAATCCTTGGTTGAAAGTCGCTAATGTGGAAATAGCTATTTTATTAGTACTGTATTGACATAAATAAACCCACATTTTCCTCACAGAAACATCCACTGAACCTTATTGCTTCCTTTTCCCCAAAAACAGCCTCTCTAAAACCTTTGTGCTCTCTTTTTCCCAAAATAGCCACTATAAAACCTTAGTGCATCCTTTTCCCAAAAACACACATTATAAAACCTTAGTGCGGTCTATAATAGCACTTTAAGATAATGCATAAATATTGAACTGCATGTATAAGTCATGATATGTATCAAAATAGTATAATCACCACTTGGATTAAAAAAAAATAATTCAAAAATAGATGGACCTCGACTAATAATAGAAAACTAATTTCATCCCACTACTACTTTTCACACATGTATTAGATACTTTATGTTGCAGTTTGTTGTTACTCTTATTTTGTGACAAGAATTTAGTGAATTTGTTTACAAGTTTGGAATAATATAAATATTTTATTGTTATGCTTTGCTTTTAAAACATCGAATACTTAAATTAATTTCATTAGTTTTTTTCCCAAGAAAATATTACTATTAAATTTCAACTTAATTTTAACTTTAAAAGTTATATAATATTTAAAAAAATTACAGAATTGTATCTTTGACCATCTTAATTCACTTTTGAGGTGGTTGCGATAGGAAGATCTCACCTCTTTCCTTATACAACTGAATTTGGTAGACAAACCTTAATTCTTTTGAGTTGAGTTTCTGAAATAAAGTGCCTTGTCGATGCGGTATAAAACGTAGCTACGTAATTTGAACAGGATGTCCATTCCATTTGGTTTTTGTTATATTTCTCTTTTATTGCTGTTGTTGAACTACTAGTTTATTTTATTTTATATATAATTATATAAAGGAAATCATTCAAATATTGGAAGGGCTAGAAACAAGCCAATTGAATGCTCCTGGCACCTAAGAAGTGTGTTTGCACGAAAACTACCTCCCGACAGTACAGTCACTAAACAAGCCAATTGAATGCTCCTGGCACCTAAGAAGTGTGCTTGCACGAAAACTACCTCCCGACAGTACAGTCACTGATAAACCCCACACAATTAGTTGGTTGCTTTGTTCGTCTATGCAGTGGAGTTCCTTTCGGCGCTTACCATGACTTATTGAAGAGTGGATCTAGGTGTTGGACATCCTTGAGGACTAGTCGTTTTTCCCCTAGGAGGAACGTATAGCGGGTGAAGGCACTTTTGATCTGGGCTGAGAGGTGAGATGGGTTTAGGAGGGGCCTGAGTGGTGGGGGATCTTGTAAATGGCTTGACATAGGAGACAGGTAAGATCTTGTTGGAGTCCTCAGGCTTGACGTCACAGTTGTTGTTGAGCAGGCTGGAGTCTCGTGGGCTGCTGTCCGATCAGAGGGAGAAGGCCACTGGGTTGAGTAGCCTCTGGTGGGGGCTGGTTTGATGGCTTCTACTTGATGTCTGTGGGCTTGTTTCTATTTCTGTTGTTGCCCGTTTCGATGGCTGAATTCCATGCCGGGATGTTACTGGCTAAGGGGTACTGGGAGATGAGATTATGATAGGAAAGTGTCCCCTTCAGCACAGGTTACTGCTCTGAAAAGAGTTAGGGAGATGGGGCCAGGAAGAAGGATGGGTAGGGTGCAATCAGGCAACTAGGGGTGTCACTGTGGAGGGCTGATAGGGTTTGGCTGTTCCTCGGCGACTAGGTATGTCGCTGTGAGGGGCCTGGTTAAGAGAAGGAGACGGGAAGATCCGGCAGTGGCGATCGCTGTGGAAGATTGGATGATTTAGAGAAGACTGACATGTTGTAGTAACAAATTTGCTCTTTACTAAATATGAGTACAGCCAGGTTCACCCTCTTCTCAGGGGATGGTGGTTGCTAAATACTGAACATTTCTGTGGCTTATACACTATTTACATATAATAACAGTATATCCCTATTGGTTTTGGGTCTGGCGATCATTGGGAGAAGAAGTCTTGTACATCCTGCTATCCAATCAGTAGTGAACTAACCGCTTTACCATTGGCGGAACGGACAAATCTTCATTGGTGGTGATGAATATGTTGAAGGGGAGCTTATGTGATACAACAAACAGAAGAGTGAAAAGAAATCAAGAGGTTCTGTTTTTGTTAAATCTGCCCTTTTTAGGGCCAACAGTTTTGTGGAATCTGCCCTTTTTAGGGCAAACAGTTTTGTGGAACCTGCCCATTTTGGGGCTAACATTTTTTGTGAATGTAGAGAAGAGGTAGCCTCCTCTGGAGTTGACCTTGCCCCAATGCCGCTTAACTCTTAATGCACAAGAATATTACATCCGACACAAAAACAAGACAAGATATATAATCCATATTTTAGGGGTGAGTGCAAGAGCTTTGTTTCTATCAAGAGTGCAGGCTAGCTGAGGACAACAACTTGAACTTGATGTAAATAACCCAGCACACACGGGAGTAAAGCTGGATCATTAGAATTAGAGATGGGTCGAATCCACTATTTCTCGAATCCGAATCCTAGCAAATCGTTTTAAATTTTAATTATTTACAAATAGACCTACATTACACAATATAGGTCTAAACTGTGAATTGAGATCTATTTCAATTGTGCTTTCAATTTTAATGAACCCCAACCACCCCTCACAAAATACAGGTTAAAATCCAGCCAAATTAAACAATCTAGACTCTTATTAATGTTTAAAAATCAAATAAATTAAAATTTGAGTGTCTTTTAGTTATTTTTAAAAGTGTTGTTAGAATGAGTTAAGTTTATAAAAATAACATGTGAAATAAACAGATTAGGCCTAGTTATCCTTTGATCAACTTAAATCATCATTAAAGGATATTTTATTGTATTAAGATAGCAAAAATAAAAATACAAACGGTTATTTTTAATAAAGATTAAAACATGTTTAACAACTAAACATACTTTGGAAATAGTTAACTCAATAATACCTAAGTTGTTTTATTATCTTCTTATACATCCATTATCTATTTTCGCGTAGAAAACAAATATATTCGATTCTTGCGATGTATCGATTTCTGAGAATACATTCTATTTAAAGCACGAACATATTATGTTCATTCCCATGTTATAAGGCAGGACTATGTTTGAATATTTCTACAATTACTTCAATAATATTTTAAACAATATTAAAATCCATTTAAAAACAAATAATGGATTAGCAAGTCGTTATTTGATCCTTAAAACTCGAGAGCGCTTACTAGGTGATCAGGTTACCTGAATCGATTTTAAACAAACAATCGATATACAATATGATACTACTATAGTAGGCCTGTAGAGATAAATAAACAATTTTATCTAGGGTACTAGGCACGTAAGATTTTCCACCACACCTAATGATTATTTTTGTTTTTTAAAGAATATTTTATCAATGATTATCTCTTTTCTCCGACAAAATAAATATTACGGATTAAGTAGTGTTTTTCAAGTAGGCCTAACTAAGTAATTTTTGAATTCAAGATATTATGCTTTGTTTATGAGGTGAAAGATTCGATCATCGAATCCAGTGAAACACCGAATCCTCGAATCTCGAATACTTGCCAGGATTTGGTGGAATCGAAGATTTGAGTGGCCCATCTCTAATTAGAATTAAACTTTGAAAATAAATAATAAATACCATTGTAGATCATTGGGGTATGCAAGCTTGGGTTTTTTTGAGAGATGGGCCCTTAAATCCTCAAGGATGTTAGAAAAAATCTCAGATTTGCAACTCAAATCCTTTTTTATACTTATGTCTTTTTTCAAGTGAAATATGTTTAAGAACTTTCATACTGCTTATTTATTAGTGGTTCACAACCAATTATAATATAGGATGAACTTACAACCAGGCCCCAGAACAGTAATTTAACTCTTAACTATATAAATGTTATAATGAATGGATTATAAAACATAATGTTAATGTTTAGTTACTATTTATATTTTCTACTATTCATATATATTTCAACTTATATTAATTATTTTTTCCAAGATTCAGATTCGTGATTTAAAGGTAAATTGGAGATTCGGATTTGTTAAATAGAATCAAGTACTGTGATTCATTGCAAAAATAGAAAAATTATAGCTGCAATCTGTATGTACCATCCGAATCAAATATAATAAGATAGATTATAGACATAAGAAAAACCTTAACACCAAGGCATAGACTCATGTTCATAGTTTTTTCCGAGTTTTGGATCCAAAGGAAAAATAAAGAATTGTATTTGAGATTTGGTTTCATACATTAGTGAATTAGACTCGTCTCTAAATTCAAGACTGGTTAAAATCAGTTTAGTTTTTTCTTCACAAGGATCAAACTTGTTATTTAGATAGTCAACCCAATTAGATTGCCATCTCATGGCTACTTTTCTATCCCCCCATTATTTGTATTATAATGGAAATTGAAAAGTCAAAATTAAAAGTATAATGGATTGATTGCAATTCAGTGTCTGGAAATCACTCGATTTTGTGCAGGTTTGAATTCTACGAAAAGATCAGTCTTGAACCGTACCTGCAGGCTTCTGAACCCACTAGAGCAGACTACACATTACACGCAGTACTTGTCCACAGTGGGGACAACCATGGGGGCCACTATGTAGTCTTCATCAATCCCAAGGGTGATGGCAAGGTAAAGCTAAAGTCTTATTTCGGTACGAAGAATAGTAGAACATTTCTGGAAATGTTATGAGATTTCAAAATGTATCCCTAAGCCAAAACCTATGATTTGAAATACATATACTTAGCAGCGGTCACTTTTGACAAGCAAGGTTTTGAAAACAAGAAAAATTATAGAATTTTTTTTATTAAAAGTAAAGTATTAAAAAAACGTTTTTTTTACTTTTTATGTTTGTATTAAATTAATCATTGAAAGTAGGATAAAAGGGCAAGGCCTACCCACCAGGAAACTGTAGGCCTCAAAGTTCACAATTAAAACAAAGCAAAACACATGATTATGTGTTGGTTACATCAGTCCCTTTCTTCAGCAGAAGAGTAAACCACAGAGTGGACTATTCACTATGGCTTATATGTGTATTATTAAAGGTTATACAGTATAATATGTTGGATGTGTAATAGCTTAACTTGGTTTAATGCTTTGATAAGGTAATGATTTTTAGAATAATTTAATGTTCGTAAAAACATGTTAGCAAATTTAGGATTAAGTTACTATCAACCCTGAACTTGTCTGAAGGTGTAACAAGAACTTCTTCCGCGTCATCACCAAAGTTGGACTCGTCATCATCATCATCATCATCATCATCATCATCATCACCTTAGTTGGTTATTAAAGGTGGGCGCCTGTCATTCGCATCCATCATCTCTTTGTCCCAATTTTCTTAAATGAGTTTCTCGCAGTGCTCCACATGCTAACTCCAGCTAAAACATTTACATATATTCACTCATACTGGCCTAACTTATACTTCATTCACAGTAGGAGTTTACCTCTGAAAGCTCTTTTTTCCTACCAATATCCTACTATATAATAGATTTCTGGTAGGGAAAAAGGCCTTTCAGAGGTAAACTCCTACCGTGAACGAACTTTATAACCCAAAACAAACAGTTAATAAGGGAGTAACTGTGGGTGATTGCAAATTAGTATCTTTGCAAGGATCCTGTGTCATATCAAGGCTACCCATTAGCATGTCACCCTCTTAGGGCATCAAATCATTTAAAGCAAGGCGTAAAGGTGTACATATGTTAGCTAAGGGCAACAATTTTATACAAGAATTGGACCTATGCAAACATATTTAACACTTTTATCACATGTGCCCAGCGAGACTTTCACCCAGATTCACAAATAATTTGAAGCCCATTTCAGCGATTTGTTCAATGAAGACTTGCTTCCTTTGAAATCTATGCCACTGTCTCTGAGGGCCAACAAGACAGTATCTAATAACACGTGTTTCCTGAGGATTATCAATAAAAGGCACATAATCGGATATTCGCGCTTCGATAAAAATATGTTACAAATTACAGCTAATTTACACATGTTCTCTAGATTGTATAGTACAATTTTTGTGTCTATTACTGTTGAGGGTCACATTAGCTAGGATTTGTAAATTAAGGCAAGCGGGAGCCGAAACGCCAGGAATTGGGGATCTGATTCTCTTATTTCCAGGAGTCTCAACTTCATCAATGTTATTTTCAATGTAACTGAAATAAATATTCAGCCAAGAGCCTACTTCATCAAACATGTCTATAGATAAAATTAACCTTTGAAATAATTTCTAGACTAAAAGTGATAAGATGGGAGGTTACACCAAAATCAATATAAGATAGGCCTACTTTTTTTATAGAAAATAAATAATTTAACATAACTTTCTAATCCCTCACACTAGTAAAAAAAAAACCAAGAAAATCAATAAACGACTATCCATTTTTCCTATACCTTCTTCCAAATATAATAAACGACTATTAAAACTATAATCAACTTTTATTTTTTCAATAATCAAACAACTGGCTAAAATTCTAGCTCTATTAACAAAAATGTGTTTCTACCTTTAAATTTTAGCCTAATGTACTAGGACATAATTTTTTCCTAGTACTATTATATTGTTTAATTGATTATTAGCCTGCTGATTAAAGGTAGGTTAAGTTATTGGTAAGTATTGTGATTGTAAAGTATTATTATATGCATTCGTTATCTTTTTTATTATTTTAAAATATTTAAAACTAGCAGAACTTAACTTTCCAAGCATCAACAACATGGGATTTAGGCCTAGTTTTGATTCAATCGTTAGGTATAAATTATCTTCATTAGTTAGGTTTTTAGTGTCATTATGTTCTCCATATTCTTGTGACTGGAATGACTGGATTAGATAATTTATCATTTACTATTTTATATGTAAAAATGTGACCTATATGTAGAGATTTTTGCGCACCCACCCCCGTTAACATATATTTTGAAGGTTCGATTTAGTATACAAACAGATGTGGTTTGAAAATAGTCTTGATACCACAAACACACTATCCAACAGTTTTGTGTTATTAATAGGCCTAAAGCTGTTTGAGTTATAATCAATAGTTTATCTGAAGTAGGTGTTTGTTTGCTTACTATTCCTGTAGTCTTTTATAATTTCTGTAACTACTTGACAGACTATGTAAATAGGAAGAAAACCAGGCTATGTTGGAACACATTTCACCCTGTTCTGAACTATAAATTGTGGGAACTACTTGTCTTAGACAAAACACTCCTTGCAAAAGTAGAATTAGATTATGTAAGAATATATAAAAAAAAAATAGGCGTGCTCACCATCTCACATTCCTCTCGTTGATTTGGAGCAATCCAGCTGACAATTAAGTAACGGCATACTTGAGTGGTAATCTGGCAGATAAACGGGAACCACTGGGCTCTTCTAGTCGGTCTTGTTGGCTGTGCTTGGAAACTCATGTTCAGTGGGGATGGGAGGGATGAATTGAGATTAATAAAACTAAACAAGAACCTATGTAACAAAGATTCTTAACTAAAGCTAATAAATTTAAAAATGTTTTAATAGAAAGTTAAACCACTAAAATAAGATAGGTTAATTTCAAAATATTTAAACTAATAAATCTCTCCTACTAAAAACTAGAGCTAGGCCACTCGATTCTTTGAATTCTCGAATCCACCAAATATTGACAATTATTCGACATTTGAGGATTCAGTGTTTTACTGGATTTGATGATCTGATCTTTCACCTCATAAAAAAAGCATATTTTGTATACAAAAATTACTTAGGCCTACTTGAAAAGCACAACTTATCTGTAATATTTATTTTGTCACACAAAAGAGATAAACGTGAATAAAATCTTCATAAAAAAAAATTGTTAGGTGGGGAAAATCTTACATGCCTAGTACCCTACCCTCCCACCTGTGTGAGAAACTTGGACTCAACCGTTTCGGCACATGCTCACTTTTAAAACTTCCCCCTCACGAACAATCTTGTAAATATTTTAATGAACACATTAAAATTCTTCAAAAACTGAAAATCAAAACTATTATTACAAATAAACTCGAAATAAAAACAAATTATTGCTTTTTTTTTAAACAGAAATAAGAACACCTTACACATGATATAAAGTCAGCCGTCATAACGTACATTATGTTTACTCGCTCGAGTGATAATTAAAATAAAGATACTGTTAATTCTTACTATGCAACTGGTTTTTATTATCTACAACTATACAAGGAACCCCAATTTATTGCATTCAATCCTTAAGTTAGACATTTTGTTGGGTTTCATGAAAGATAAATACTGTCAACAGTCGGACAGCGATAAAACTGTTTATTTATCCTTACCGACCTACGTATCTTATATTGATTTTTTGTTTAAAATTGATTCAGGTAATCCTATTGCTTAGTAAGCGCTTTTGATTTTTAAGAAAATATATTAACATAAAATTGAAAATTAAATATATCAGAAAGTAGCCACTCCCTTATTTCTATAATGTCAAATGTTAGTATTTTACGATCAATCTTTGTGAATTCTACTGTTTTTCCTATAAAAATTGGACTTTAGTTTGATATAGTCTAATGTTTATCCATCTATTACTGTATCCAATCTATGATCTGGGTCATTTTTTTATTCAAGCTATATATTTTCCACAACCGGCTTGCTAAGCCTGTCATAGCTTCATATATATACCTTATAATCTAACTTAAGACTAGGACAGAAACAATATCCATTAAGCATAACCTAAACGTCTAGTAAAATAAATTCCACCCCCTGGCTGTTAATTTAGCATTGTGGAAGTGTAAACCCATATTTCATCAATGATACATTTTTTGACAATGCTGGGAATCGAACCCTAGACCCTTAGCTTAGTAGACAGACATCTTACTGAATGAGCTAGTCTCAGAATATTATTAATTTACTTCACTTTTATTTTTATTTTATTAAAACATATAATTTAAATCCTAACATTATTCATAGAAATATATTTAAAATTGACTTTATATAACATATAAGATTCCCTTAAAACAAGATTTTAAATAATAATCTTTATTATTAATATTATAATTATTCCTTAAATTTGATGCAAAGTTTTAAAAAGATTTTTTTAAACTCTCAAAACAAATGTAACAAAAATGTTTAATAGTGTAGTTTTAAGTTATTTAAATGTTTTCACATGTTCTATTCTTATTTTCCCAGTGGTGCAAGTTTGACGATGATGTGGTGTCGAGGTGCACCAAAGCGGAGGCCATCGACCACAACTATGGTGGTCACGATGATGACACAAACAATATGACTGTCAAACACTGCACCAACGCCTACATGTTGGTGTACATCCGAGACAGTGAGCTAAAGAACGTGTTGCAGGAAGTCACCGAGGACGATATTCCGCAGGAGGTGAGGGGCTGACTGGCTGTGTTTCTTGGTGAGGGCATTGACAGAATCATGATAGTTCCCAACCTCTAAACCGAAAAAATCAATCGTGACAAATGATTCATTGGATGATAACTTTTAAAATGTACATTCCTAACTTTTGGGCAACCAAATTTGTAACTAGTCAAAAAAAACATACAAAAACCCAGTATTTTACTCAGAATAATAAATGAATTCTTAAAAAAGGCCAGTTGCAGCTTTTTATTGTAATTTGATTGATGGTGCTGTGCAAAGTTTTGTATTCACAATGTTGAGTGAGATTTCTTCTGCAACAAAGTCGATTTTGCAAAATATAATTTTTTAGAGCTACACATATTCCTAAGTTTGCTTTTATAATACTAAATAAAACAATTATACAACATGCACTTTGATAGAATTCAAGTTAAAACACATTTTTGAGGGTCTAGATTCCTTTGGTGAGTGGAGTGAAGATGTCGCTTGTAGGATCAGTTGGTGGGTTAGGCAGACTTGGCAGAATGATGTGCAACAGTACCTTCTGGTTCAATGAGGAAAGCAACAGGAAACTACCCCACTCCTAATTTAGCTAGAAAGCCTTTTCACTGCTGCCAAGGTTTTCAGCTGACACTGGAACTGTTTAGGATCCAACCAAACTTTAGGTTGAGTACCAATCATCGCACAAACAAAAGTAGGCCATGCATATTAGAAAATTAAAACTACACTTTGAAATAATAGAAACGATGAAAGGATCAAAATATTACTTGTTTTATTAACTAATAGTAATAATGTTTTAATTCAAATACTGATGTCTCAACAATTCCAATCTTTTTCCGTCCATACATCATCACATTAACAATGTTAATTATTTACTTACTATATTACGATGTGTTTATTAAAAAACCTTGAGAAATATAAATAGTGGACCTAAAAATTTGAGTACATCCATATTTAATTTGTCCAAAAACACAACACAAAGAAGATGTTGACAACATTTACAATTTGTCTATGAAGACTTCAAAGAAAATAACCAATATTGGCCACATAAAAATGACCCAATTTTAAATGTCACTTTTAATTTTCAGATTTTTTTTAACTAAAATTCGAGTTTATTAAAATTTTGATATTAACATCATTTCTCAACTTTTTGTGGGAAATAATGATGACCATCGGGGACAAGACCACGCTTAAAATAAATTTTTCCTGTTTTTATATTTATTTTTCAGATTTACAATTTAATCCTAACTTAGATTTCTCATTTATTCCAATAATAATTTAAAAAAATTAACGGTAAAATTAGAAACTTTGGCAATTTGATTAGAAAGATATCAAATTTGATAATTTCAACTAATTTTGGTAGATGTCACAAATATGTCTGAATAGAATCATAAAAGAGACCAAAACTCTGGTACTTCATTTATAGGTATGAACAACAAATTTAAATAATGTAATTTTGTAGAAAGAAAAAAAATTAAAGTTAAAAGAATATGCATACTTGTGGTGGCCTGGTGGTCTAGGGGTAAGGTGTCGGACTTCTGTGCTGGCGGCTGGGGTTCAATCCTCAGTCGCGGCACAGATTTATCTGATTACCAACCCTTCCTTCACCTCTGACAAGATTGTGTATTAATCACATCTTGTGAATATGGGGAATGCCAGGCCTCCACCGTGGTTCGGATTCCATGTTAAACTGTAGGTCCTTCATTTCATCTCACAATCACCCTACCATTACACATTAGCGTAAGTGTGTATTACCCGAACGGGTAGTAAGACAGTTTGTACTATTTTTATTTTTTTGTTCAAGTTTTAGAATGGCTGCTAATGTCAGCAATTTTTTATTATTTAGTCGCGTTTATATTGAAAAAGTGACCATAATTCGTGTTTAAATGGCCAAATCGTCAATTTTGCCAATAGATTTAATTTTGTTTTATATCGCGTCAATAGTTTCACTCAAAACTGCCACAATGATGTTTAATTATGTTTCTATGGCAATATTATTGTGCTAAGTAAAAGTTTGTAAAAAAACAACTCGCAAAGTCTCCCAAAATATTGGTGTCTCTACCAATAGTGTCATACATAGGCTCAAAACTAAAGGAAAAAATATTTTCTCTTTGCCTTTTATAAATCTCTGATTTGAGATTTTGTTCAAATTCCCTTATCTTGGATATCTTGCCGATTCAAAGATTCTGAGTCTTTATACCTCAAGTAAATTATATAATTTGTCATGTATATTACCTCATAGACAACAAAGAGAATACTTTTTATGTAAACTAATTATATTAATAAATTTTTTCCTTTTTTGTTATTTGAAGTAAAAAAGGTTCTTCAGAATATTCAAGGTGCTTTTTTTTTAGATTTTCACTAATCTCTTGAATACCATATGAGTCAAACATTCTATCTCTGTCATAAACACTTAACCCACGTTTTTAAATTAAAGTGCTTCATTATCCTGCTTCATATACTTTATTTCTTATTCATTAAACTGTGTATTACAGTTTTATAACAGATTTTCTCCTAAGTTGATTAGTTGATCTATTTACGTCCGCATGACAACAGAATCACAAAAAATAAGAACAAATTTGAATTATAAATCTCAAATATACTTTATATATATAATTATTTTGGTAAAACTAGATTAAACAAAAAATCAAATTTGTATTTTACTGATGATTGAGATTGAAAGTTTACAAAGCTTTGCACACATTAAGTATTTAAGCATTATTTAGTTTCACGTGATTCTCACAGTCTGTTTAATAGCGGGAAATAGTTGTTTTTGTGAGATTTTATGGTTTCCTCTACACACACAAAAAAACTTATTTAAAAAATACTTCCCGCCCTCCCCCAAAGAGTTTACTTTTAAAAAATTCTAAAGGAACACTTGAATAAACCATCATATTTTGTTTGATACTAAAACACTAAATGTCTCATCAGAAAGCTAGTGTGCGACAATTAAAAATAAACAATTAAATCAACAGTTTGCAGTAGAAATAGAATTATTAGTTTTATTAGAAAATTACCAAAAAATACATACATATATTAAACAAAATTACAATTGGTAAAAATTAATAAGATATCCTTTACTATAAAAAAAAGTGTTAAAAACAAAGATAGCAGTTGAAAAATTCTCAAATACCCCAATATAAAACCACTACAGATTTACTTTATCAAAGGTATAGAAAGGTTCACTCAGAAAAACAAGTTATTAGATAGAAAAAATTATAGGGCACAAGTAATCCGGCATCTATGGTGTGTTGTTGATATGGTAAATATGATAATCTATCTTGCAATCTTACCATCTCTATATATTGTATCAATCATTAATTTATTTTAAAAAATTTACGGTAATGATTTTGAGGTATTTTTAGTTGTGCAATCTAGTGTCTAAATTAATAAACTATATTCTTCAATGGTATGTCTCACACAAGCTTTGTGAACACACGGTAAGTGAAGAGGGCTTGTTCTTAATAATCATCTGAAATGCTTTCTTAATCTGCGAGTTATAGATAGAATAGTCTTGTGTTTATTAATATATTGGTGACCTGGCGGTTTAGGGGTAAGGTGTCAGACTTCTATGCTGGCGGCTGGGGTTCAATCCTCGGTCCCGGCACAGATTTATCTGATTATCAAGCCCTTCCTTCACCTCTGACGAGACATCTTGTGAATGTGGGGAATGCCAGGCCTCCACCGTGGTTCAGATTCCACGTTAAATTGTAGGTCCTCCATTACATCTCACAATCACCCCACCATTACACATTAGCGTAAGTGCGTATAACCCGAACGGGTAGTAAGACGCGGTGCTAATAATAAATAATAATTAATATATTATTCACATGAAGATTTATCTTAAGCAGACTCAGAGGAGTTTATTTCAAGTCCATTCACAATAGGATTTGTCAGATGGTGTTTTTTCATAGCGGGCAAAGCATTATTTTGTAATCTTTCCAAGGCGGTGATGTATCAGTAACATTAACATCTTATCAATAATTATTTGTACCATATATTTATCTGAATCCAAGACGAGTTTTTCCCCCCAAATTTATAGCTTCAAAATCTAGGGGTTGTCTTAAAATTGCAGACTAAGGATTGGGCTACATCAAAAGGTAACATTTTAAATTTTTATTTAATATTAATACTAGGGGGGAGAGGGGGGTCAAAAGATCGGGAATTTATCAATTCCGGTTGGTGGTGGGAATATCCCCCCTCTCCCCAGGGAGGAGTAACGTTCCAACACAACTTCCTAAAAGGGAAAACAAAAACCCAAAAGATACACAAAGGAATTCGGTAAAGAAATATTGTCGCCGGAGAATGCAAGTGTTCTATCTCCAAAATTGTTAAATTTGAGATATTTGGTGTTTACATTTATTTAGAATGCAAATGCTTCACCTGCGGTGAAATTGAGACTGCTATGAAATTACTCAAGAAGATACAAATTTGAGATGTCATCTAGTAACATTGGATTTATACGCTAGGTCAAACTTCAATACTCTTTTACAGAAAAGTGAAAAATTGGACATAGAACACTTGCTTATCTCGGTCGACGATATGTAAGATAACCAATACCTCTTTGTCCAGTGGTAGCAATGCAAACTGTGTTCTTTTCATTGTAAAAAGCCATATTGTGTTTCTTCCCTATTAAATGTTTTCATCCATCTTTCTGGTGCAGTCTTCAAAATCTAACAACCATTATTAAGAGGATTATTATTATTATTATTAATTCCTTGCGCTAAAAATCTGTGTGTGTCGCTGTACCTTTTAAATTCACCAATAATATATTTCCTTAAATTATTTATATAGTGGCCGATTTTTCTAAAACATTTTGAACAAAAATAAATAATAACATTAAAATATAGCTTATTTTTTTTACTGGGTGGTGTCTGAATTATTGATGTTCAAGTTTCCATTTTATTGAGTTATCACATCAATGCTCTCGCATAGTTCTGCTACATTGGCCATAATTGTTTTATTATTTTGTATAAATGTTTTTATGTTAAATCTATTTGTTATAAACATTGCAATAATACATATGTGGTGTGGCTTATGAATATGAACCACAGATTACCATTGTTGCTAACAAGTCTTAAGTCAAAAGCAAAATTACAAGTTAAAGTTTGTTTAGTGAAGTATTTACACAGAATTTAATAAATCTAGTGTTTAATTATCTTGACCTTTCAAAATTATACATCAACTGTTTTTCCTTCTTTATTAGCTTTTGTTCTTTTACTCTCACAATTGTTATCTGCCCCTGCCATCTCTTCTTTGTGCTCCTTTGTGGTATTTTTACTCCAAACTTCATCAATCTTGTTGGAATTATTTCCTTCATTGTCACATTCCCATACCATCTCACTCTTGCTTCCTCTCCTATTTTATGTACTCCCTGTATCTCCTCGTTACAGCTAACATGCTCCTCACAAACTTCATTCCCATTCCCTCCAATTTCCAAGTCTCTCTTACATTCAATGTCACTGTTTCTGCTGCTTATCTAACATTGGGTATAAAGTATGCCCTACACACATTGAAGACGTCCGGCCGTCCTTGCACATAAAATGCAGATGTTGAAATTGAAAAAGTGAGTGAAATTGTTCAAAAAAATTGTTGCCTGAGAATTCGAGCAATTGCTGACCTAGTTAATATTGATAAGAAAACTGTTCTACAAATTTTATATGGTAATTTACATATGAAAAAAGTTTGCTCTAAAATGGTGCCAAAACTGCTCACTCCTGAGCAAAAAGAAATTTGAAAGAACATTTCTGCTAACATCCTTCATAACATCGAAAATGATCCAAACTTTTTAGAAAGTGTGATAACTTGTGACGAATCAAGATTTTTTTCAGTTCGACCCTGAAACTAATTGCCAATCCATGCATTGGAAGAGTCCCAGTTCACCGAGACAAAAAAACATGGATGTCGAAGAATAGCTTGTGAATTCTTCATCAGGACAACGCACCAGCACATAAAGCGCTGTCTATCCAGAGTTTTTTTGGCAAAGCACAAGATTCTCGTGTTAGAACATTCACCTTAACTGATCTAGTCCCGGGTGACTTTTTTCTGTTCCCGAAGATTAAGTCTGCACTAAAAGGATCCTGTTTCGAGTCTGTTGATGCTGTGAAGGAAAAAGCGACGACGTTCATGAACAGCCTCTCAGAAAAGGATTTGAACCATATGCTTCTAACAGTGGAAGATTCTTATAGAGGTGTAGGGATCAGGGAGGGGACTACATTGAAGGTGATCGCATGTCCATTGACTAATTTTGTAAATACACTCTTTTAGAGCACCAGTCCAGTTATTTAATAGCCAAACCTCATACATCATTCTTAATTTGATTATATTTGGAAGAAGATACAGGAAGATTGATGGAAACATATGAAAGGTAGGACACAAAATCCCTTTTTTTCTAATTAAAAGAACAACACAGTTCACGCTTATTAAGACATTGGTTTAAACTTGAATTCAAATGTAATGAATATTTTAATATTTGGAATGGTTTTAAAATGAGAATACTACTCAAATACTTAAAATAAAACATTTGAAATATTACACTGTATTAAAGATTTTACAAAGACCAGATCACTTAATAACTTTCCATTTTACAAATAGAGGACAAAGCAAACAATCGCTTTTTCATCTTTAGACCCAATATAATAACACACTTGAATTTGGTGAGCCTATAATCCATTCGTGTATTTGCACACCTCTAGTGTATGTACGGGGTAGTGAGGAGCACTACAAGGAGCTTACCCAGTGGATATTGCCTAACCTCACTTAATCCGGATCTCATCACTAAGCTACCCCGCAGATTGACCAACCTGGTGGAGGTTGGGATGAACCCCAGCGGAAGTCTGGTCAGGGCTTGGCCAATGTGTGTTCCCAGTTTGGTTGGGTTGTAAGTTTGAGGTTTGGTGATGATGAGCTAAGTCAGCATCAGCACCCAGAGCCTCAGTTAGGGAAGGCTACCACCGAGATCTACCTAAGGCAGCCTTGCGAAAGTGTAAGCCATGACTGACTTAGTAAGCCTTTGACTGAAGCTAACATAANAAAGTGTAGGCCATGACTGACTTAGTAAGCCTTTGACTGAAGCTAACATAAATACTCATCAAATAAGGATAAATGATGGACTGGAAACAAAGACGAACATTAGCTGTGAATAGGGACTGAATGTGGTACACTTGCGACAAGATTGGAGGAGAGGAGAGTAAGTGAAGAAAGAGTGCAGCGCAGGAGCCGAGGAAAGGATTCACCTTACACAGGATGTGAAATGGTGTATGGGGTGGTAGTAAGATTAGGATGGTAAGTGTAAATGGTGGGGCTCGAATGATAATTTTGAACAAAGGTAAGCAAATGGAACTGCTGCATGCGTATGCTGCATCACAAGTTCAATGTCCCTTGATAGAGAAGGAATAAAAAAGTTGCTTGGGAAATAAAAGGCAATTGGTGATGGGCCACAGTAATGCTCACGTTGGGAAAGAGAAATAAAGTTTTGATCCAGTGTTAAGACTTAATAGAGGGGGAAAGAGAGATGAGTTTCTTGAACAGTTATTGGACTTTTGCACTAAATGGGATGAATGGGACAATTATGTTCTCACAAAAGGTGGCATAAGGCTAATACAAGAAGAAAGTCATAAAATCACTAGATACAGTTAAGATGTGGAGCAAACCTCTATAATACAGGTGGCCGTAAAGTTTCTACATATAGGCAAAGGCCACAAAAAACACAACAAACTACGCTGGAAAGCAATAACAGCTGTTTGTTCTTGCAGAAGTAGTAAAGCCTTGCTTCCACCACATTAACTTTCATGTCAAAAAGATTTAAAAAAAATGCCCTATAAATTTCCAACAAGATAAAAAAACAGTCTTTTTGATAGTTATTTCCACTCAGTACAACACATTGAACATGCCATTTCCAAAGATTTCTCCCCCATTTTTTCATTATATCAAAAAACATATAAGCCTGTATATTTGCCTATGTGGCTAGACTTGCCTCTCGATAATGTAATACAGGCTGCGGGTGGCAAACATATTTGCCGGGAATGTAGGAAAAAAGTAAGAAAGCAAGAAATAATAAGGGTGTGAAGGCTAAACAAATAGAGGAGAAATAGCTGTACCTAAGAAAGGCAAGAAGCTTAAATACCAAAGGATGAAATGCAAAAAGTGTAAGAGGTGGAATGGGGGTTGGGAGCTGCAGAGGAGGTATTTGGGAAGACAAGTGATAATAATAAAGGGAAGGGGACACCATGGTGGAATGACGAGAATGAAGTAGTGGAGGATATGTAACAGCATTCAGAAGGAGTTTATTTAAGAGGAAATAGGAGGAGGTTAGGGAGAAGTAAGAACAAAATGTGTGACACACTAAGAGATGGGGATGTAAGTGAAAATGTGTTTTATAGCCAGGTAATACATAGGAGAAATGATTGAGGAGTACAGGAGAAGAAGAAATGGATCTGTGGAGGGAATCGGCAGAGTATGAAGGATTAGCAAAATATTATGGAAATGGGGAGGGGGGGGGGGTTTCACATGTAAAGGGGTTGAGGCATGAAATAATGTGTGTTGTGTATCTTTGCATTTGCTGTACAGGGGAAAGCACCAGGTGGGGACGATCAGAAATTATAAGATCTTTTAAAGAAGGGGGAATACATTGGTTATACTGGATGCCGAGAGTGATGTTAAAAGAAGGGAGAATACATTGGTTATACTGGATGCCGAAAGTGATGTTAAAAGAAGGGGAATACATTGGTTATACTGGATGCCGAGAGGTGTTAAAAGAAGGGGGAATACATTGGTTATACTGGATGCCGAGAGTGGTGTTAAAAGAAGGGGAATACATTGGTTATACTGGATGCCGAGAGTGATGTTAAAAGAAGGGGAATACATTGGTTATACTGGATGCCGAGAGTGATGTTAAAAGAAGGGAGAATACATTGGTTATAATGGATGCCGAGAGTGATGTTAAAAGAAGGGAGAATACATTGGTTATACTGGATGCCGAGAGTGATGTTAAAAGAAGGAGGAATACATTGGTTATACTGGATGCCGAGAGTGATGTGGAAGAACAGAGTACCGGAAGAAGAAAATTACAGCACAGATTTTTAAGAAAGATTACAGTAAGGGGTACAAATTAAAGGGCAATAACACAGAATACGAAATAATATGAAAGGAAGGAAAAGAGATATACAATAGATTAGATCTTCACTACACGACTGGATGGAAAGAAGGTATGAATTTGGGAAGTACTTGGCAATGGTAGTTATGGATTTGGAGAAGGCATTATGATGGTGTGGATAGAAATAGTCTGAAAAGTGATTGAGCAGGCTAAATCAGTAAGCGAAGTCGTAATGAGAGTTAAGAGTATGCATGAGTATATTATGAGTTGTGCTAAGACTAAGATGGTGTGAACTGAGGGACCAAATAAATAATGTAGTGAGGCACAGGAATGCTAAGATTACTCGAGGAATGAATGAAAGCATTGTTTGCTGATGACTTGTGGGGGTAGGGGAGGAAGTCCAGAAACAGCTATGGGAATGGAATACAGAAGTGAAAGAGAGAAGTGAAATTCAGTCTGGCAAAGTGTTAAGTGATATTATTATTATTATTACTAGCACCGCGTCTTACTACCTGTTCGGGTTATACGCACTTACGCTAATGTGTAATGGTAGGGTGATTGTGAGATGAAATGAAAGGACCTACAGTTTAACGTGGAGTTATGAAATAAAAAGAGAATCTCAATTTTTGTGAATTTTTTATTCTATAGGGCTATTTAAGGTAAAATTTTATGTGTCGCTTATTAAAAACCATTAACATTGAAGCAAAGTTATATTTGTCAGAAGTATCTTTTTTATCTTTTAAGTTTTGGGACTCAAAATAATGAATAGGTTTAGAAAGTGAACGAAATATTCCAAATATAAAAAAAAGTGTGCTATGTTTGCTTGATGAAAGATACACATTAATTTTACCAGCTTTATTTGTTTGTATATAGTGCCACTCATCCTTATTATGTGAAACTCAAACGAAAAAAATAAGGCATGATAATATGACTTAGTATTTTGTGATGTGTTTATTAAAAATGAATTAATTGTATCATTATTTATTAGATGATAATTATTGGGGAGTTTTATGTAATTTAAGAAGTGAATGTATTCATAATAAATCTTCATTAACCCTCGAGTGGGTGCGCTGTAATATTTAACACAAGGTACTTAGTACCCCACTTTATTTTCACGGTGCTATTGATACATGTATGAACGAAATAATTGGTTTTATGGTATGTTTTATTTTAATTAGATCCATTTAAGCATTTAACATAAATATTGTATTAATAACCAAACATATTGATAGATATCGGAATGTATATAATAAAAAAGGCAACATATTTTTATGAAAGTTACATACTTAGACATTACTGTTTCTGGTAAGTACTGGTTGTTATTTTGCTAACTAATACTCTTACAGATATAATGTGATTTAAAGTACAATACAAATATAATAGAAATGATAATATAAAATCAATGCTGGATTAAAACATATGATGTTTATAAAAAACAAATCATTTTTAAGAATCAGAATCAGCCTCATTTATGTTGTTACACTAATCAGATATGTACATTATATGAACTTGATTTTTACATGTAAATTGTTTCCATGTTTCACATTTTATTGTGGTGCCAACATCTTTTGATTAACCACATAACACACCTTTCTCGTTTATTTCCGGCCAACTTTTCGCCTTCATCTTCATGCTTCATAGTATTTACATACTTTCTGATAAAGGCTGATAATTCAATTGGGAGCGACCTGATTTTAGCTCTTTATTTAAGGTGAGGCTTCATCATAGTCAACGCTAGCTTTTTCAAAAATATTCTTCTAGCTGTACAATTTTGAGATATTGAAGAGTATAAGATTTGTGCATTGATACCAGCTATATTTATCATTGAATAAAATACTCTCATAGGCCATCGCCGTGTAATACGTGCAACATTGTACACGCTACACATTTGATCCAGTGTATCTATCCCTGCCTTTGGCTTGTTGCAATCCATTATTATAACTGACTTTTAGTGTCATCATTGATAGTTGGTGAATCATGCATTTTAGATTATAAAATGACAGTCTGGTTTTCCTTGGGCACATAGGATATGATCGGCATGTTTTTTTTTTTTGAAATCCAAATATGGACCACTTCTCGATTTTTATTTGCCTGAAATTCATAGGGAATCTCTCTTTTATTTTTTTCTGAGTGTACCAACAAAAGTTATTTTCTTTTCCAAAAGAGATTTTGCCAAGGGATAGCTGGTATACCAGTTATCCACTGCAAGGTTTTGATTTGACCCTTCAATATCTGAAACCAATCTATTCACGATGTCATTTGGCTTATTTTACACTAGATACAGACCTTATTCTTGCTTAACAGTACACACTTCTAAATTATGAACAAAAAATGTATTTGAGTCGCAAATTGAGAAAATGTTGATCCCATATTTTGCAGGTTTATTTGGACTATATTGAACAAAACTGCAGCGCCCCCGAAATACGCTTCTCATCAATTGTGACACGAGTACCCATATTATACCTGTTCTTACAATTCAGTACAAATGCATCCAAAATGATCTCACAGCAACTAGCTTATCTATTTTTCTTCGGTCATTTGTATTATCCTTATTGTCAAATTGTAGAGAATCAAGCAAGAATAAAAATTGCTCGTAGCTCATACAAATTCTTAGAATCAGTATTCTGGTCCCGTCTGAAGCCCATAATACTTTGACATTAGGGTGTTTGATACCAATAAGGTAATGCCACAATGAAAAAGGTTCATAAAACACTGTATTACAACTATTGTAGTTATGGATCAAACATATATATGCAGTGGTAGACGATGTAGTATGATGGACATACATTTCCCATCCTTATTACTTATCCCTACCCTTTTAATGGAAATATGTTGATAGCCCAAGCAAGTAGTTAAAACACAATGTACAAAAAACAAACATTAATAGGATCTCACTATTACATTGAGCAGTTCTGGTTAAACATTCCAATTGATGATTCTAAGCAAAATAAATTGAGAATTTAATGCATTGAATTTAATATAATCTATAATAATTTCTTTTGTGCACAAGCGATATTACACATTTGATATATAATTTGTTGGCTGTCACTTCTTTTCCAAACCATGAATTAGCCCAGTGTTCTATCACCCCTTTTAGACATTGTTTTAGTAGTTTGAGTTGTTTATGTGGCCTAGACAAAGTGTCCTTTCTGCCTGGAAATTAAGTGGAAAGTAAATATTGATATTTGTCTGTGCTGCATTTGTAATGCCATTGTTTGCTTACAGCTGAGTGAGCGACTACAAGAGGAAAAGCGCATGGAACAGATCCGTCGTAAGGAGCGCAACGAGGCGCACCTCTATATGTCGGTGCAGGTCTTGCTGGAAGACAGCTTTGAGGGTCACCAAGGAAATGACCTTTATGACCCTGATAAGGTTCACTATAGGATATACAGGGTCAAGAAGCAGACAACTATTCAGGAACTAGTGGAGCAGTTGGCTGATAGTCTGGTAAGTCTTTTAGTTTGGTGCCCGAGTAGGGCACAAGAGTGCTTTAAGTTACCTAGGTATCATCATAAACTGTTTACAACCCGTGGCTGGATCAATTTCTAAAATGCCTCCAACTTCCTCTTGTCCATTCTTCTCTCGGCCATTACATCTTAGCCTCTTCCTCCCGTTATTCTCCTTGGTATTATTTTATTTTTTATTCGCATTACCTGTTGTACTAAGCGACTATAGCAATTTAGATTTCAATTCAATAAATATGTCTAATCACAAATTTAATCAAGCTCTAACACATTGTTTCACTTGCTCTAAAAGTAATCCTATTTCAACTTAACGTGTCATATTGGTGGAAACATCTTAATAAATTAATGTGGATTTGTTTTCAGAATTATCCTATGGAACAGATCAGGCCATGGCCGTTCAGCTATCGGTCAAACCAGACGTGCCGGCCTACCCTGGTCGATCTGGAGTCCGACCTTCACAAGACTGTGCTGGATGTGTCTGAGAACCAGAATCCCTGGAATGTGTTTGTGGAAATGGTACCTCCGGACTCAGGGTTGCAGTCTCTACCTTCCTTCGACAAGGACTCGGACGTGCTGCTTTTTTTCAAACTTTACGACCCCAGATCTAAGAGAATTCATTATTGTGGGCACCATTACATGCCTGTCGCTGCCAAAGTCCGTAAGTTTGGTTTAACTGGTTCTTTGTTTAAACTTGAGATGGGCCACTCGAATCCGCCGAAACCTGACAAGTATTCGAGATTCAAGGATTCGGTGTTTTACAGGTTTCGATGATCGAATCTTTCACCTCGTAAACAAAGCATAATATTTTGAATTCAAAAATTACTTAGTTTGACCTACTTTAAAAGCACAACTTAATCCGTAATATTTATTTTGTCGGAGAAAAGAGATAAACACGAATAAAATATTCTTTAAAAAATAAAAATAATCGTTAGGTGTGGAAAATCTTGCGTGCCTTGTACCTTTTACCCTACCCTCCCACCTCTATGGGAAACTTGGACTCGGCCGTTTCGGCACATGCTCTCTTCTAAAACTTTCACCTCACGAACAATCTTGTAAATATTTTAATGAACACATTAAAACTCTTCCAAAACTGAAAATTAAAATTAGAACTACAAATAAACTTTAAATAAAACAAATTACGGCTTTAATCTTAACAGAAATAAGGACACATTACGCATGATACAAAGTCGGCCGCCATGACGTATATTATGTTTACTCGCCCGAGTGATGATTAAAATAAAGATACTGTTAATTCTTACTATACAACTAGTTTTAGTTATCTAGACCTATGCAAAGAACCCTAATTTATTGCATACGATCCTTAAGTTAGACATTTTGTTGGGTTTCATGAAAAATAAATACTGTCAACAGTCAGACAGTGATAAAATTGTTTGTTTATCTCTACCGGCCTACGCATCGTATATCGATTGTTTGTTTAGAATCGATTCAGGTAATCTGATCATTTAGTAAGCGATCTCTACTTTTAAGAATCAAATAATGACTTGCGAATCCATGATTTGTTTTTAAATTGATTTTAACTTATAGTTTATTATTTTTTAAATATGTTATTGAAGTAATTGTAGAAATATTCAAACCTAGTCCTGCCCTATAAAATGGGAATGAACATATTGTAGTCAAAAATATGTTCGTGTTTTAAATAGAATGTATTCTCAGAAATCGATAAATCGCAAGTGTCGAACACATTTGTTTTTTACGCGAAAATAGATAATGGATATAAAAGAAAATAATAATAAAACATACTTAGACATGATTGAGTTAACAATTTCCAATGTATGTTTAATTGTTAAGCATGTTGTTTTAGTCTTTATTAAAAAATATCGATTTGTATTTTTATTTTGCTATCTTAATACAATGAAATATCCTTAAGGGATGATTAAAGTTGATCAAAGGATAACTAGGCCTAACATGTTTATTTCACGTTTTTTATAAACTTAACTCATTCTAACAACACTTTTAAAAATAACTAAAAAAAAACTCAAATTTTGATTGATTTAATTTTTAAACAATACTACGAGTCTAGATTGTTTAAGTTGACTGGATTTTAACCTATATTTTCTAAGGGGGGTTAGGGTTGATTAAAATTGAAAGCATGATTAAAATAAATCTTGATTTACAGTTTAGGCCTATATTGTGTAATGTAGGTCTATTTGTAATTCATTAAAATTAATAACGATTTGCTAGGATTCGGATTCGGATTTGAGAAATAGTGGATTCGACCCATCTCTAGTTTAAACTTTTGTGTGAGTTATTGTTTTGAGAGAAGCTAAGCATTTCTTGTCAGAATCTTGACTGTTCTGTAGCACGATGGCGATATCTTTGTGAGGGCTAATAGTTTATATAGGTTTTTGGCCTGATTTGTAGTTGGGAAGATCAGATCATTTGGCTACTTACACTCCCAAATTTTCTTTATATAGAGTTTGAATTATAATTTTTGTGTTATTATGATGCTTACTTTTGGTTTAGTCCATCATAATTATAGAACAAAGCTAAAAGATAGACCCCAAATTATTAATCTATTGCTAATTTACTTTAAACAAATTCAAGATTCAGTGCAAAAAAAACCCAACCAAAAACGTACCAGTGTAGATAATATTTTAACATGTATGCCTATCATATTTTCTAAAATATGGATTTGAGATTTGAGACTTGTTGAATTTTTGTTAACTATCCCATCTTTAAACATAATATATTACACCTTTACAAATGTTGTGTTGTTCAGAGGAGCTGATACCAATTCTGAACGAGAGGGCAGGGTTCCCCCCAGACACGGACCTAGTTCTCTACGAGGAGATAAAACCCAACATGGTGGAGCGGATAGAAAACTACAGTGAACCCCTGGAGAAGGTTCTAGAGGAACTTATGGATGGTGACATCATTGTTTTCCAGAAGGACGAGAGAGATGATATGTACGATCTCGCTACTTGCCGAGAGTACTTCAGGTATGTTTTGGCCATTTTTTGTGTCAACTACATCTTACACGGCCTACTCGGTCTCTTTGACCAACACACTCTACCTTCATATATTAGCTTAGTCATGGTGGCTACAGGCAAGAAAAAGTCGGTGAATTTTTGGATGACCGGGAAATGTCAGGGAATTTAACTAAAAATAAGGAAAAGGCAGGGAATTAAAAAACATATTTAAAATATCCGATAATTTTGCAACCAAACACTAAAACAAAAGTTAATAATAACTAAATAATATAGCATTTTAATTTTTAAAATAACTAATAAAACTCATTATGTTTAGTAGGCCTACACATAAACTTTTTTTAATATGTGATCAATAACCAAAGTCAACCACCATTAAAACTGGAAAAAAGTAGTCTGGGAGAATTGAAAAATGTTGCCTGGAAAACCTGGAAAATTCAGGGAATTTTGTAAAATATATTTTGGTTTAAATTAGGAGGGATAGCCAGCACACTTACCTTGGTGATACTGGAGTAGAAATTGTTTAGATATAACACTAAAAAACACATAAACACATTTTTAAGGACAAGCTTTCACTGTCACAGACAGCTTCATCAGGTCAGGAGAGTAGACTGATTTCTTCTACTCCAGTATCACCAAGGTAAGTGTGCTGGCTATCCCTCCTAATTTAAACCATAATTTAGCCTAGTGCTCTATACCACGTAAAATATATTTTGTAGCCACCCTGTCTATGTAATCTGCTTGGATTCCATAAACGATTGTTACTCTCAAAAGTGAGGAAATGTATTTTCTCAAAATTTACCAGTATCATAGACCCTTATTCGGCCTCATGCTTCAATTGTGCAATAATACATTTCTAGTGCTTAAAGTTATGTAAATAACCACAAATAATATATTTTCAAGCATAAAACATGTTAAAAATATATCAAAACTTTGATTCACCTTTGAGAATATTTCATATGTTCAATTCGATTTCACTTAAAATTGAAAAAATGGACTTTGCTTAACTTTATTTTATACAAAAAGTGCTAACAATGCATTTCTTTCAGGGATTTATTCCACCGAGTGGAGGTAACGTTCTGTGATAAAATGATTCCTAATGACTCTGGCTTTACGATTGAGCTTTCCCAGCGCATGACTTACGACCAGATGGCGAGAGCGGTTGCCCAGAGGGTCGGCACTGACCCCTACCTACTACAGTTCTTCAAGTGTCAAAAGTAAGTTTACCTGGATAAAGTAATAACTGTACACTTAAAACATAGAGGTCAAAAGTTTATTAAATACTATTTAGTTTAGTATTTCAACCTATTAAATAATTTTAAATTTTATTCTGAAAAATTATTTAAGTTTTTAAAATTCTAATTATATCTACTTATGTAAACATATATAATAGAAAGCTGATTAAAAATGATGTATTCTTACAGTGTTCCAGTCAAAATCTAAAAGTGTAATATTTGATTATTATTCTAACCATTACAGTTACAAAGACAGTCCCGGTCACCCTCTTAGATGCACGTATGAGGGGACGTTAAAAGAATTACTCGTCTATTGCAAACCTAAGACTCCCAAGAAAATATTCTACCAACAGCTTAGTATACGAATCAACGAGCTGGAAAACAAAAAACAGTTTAAGGTGGGTGAACGGGAATACCTGCACTTATTGGGAATTAAGTTATTTTTGTATGTAAAGGGTGCATTCCATTTACTTTGAAAGGTAGCAGTCTTACCTTTACGTATTACACTTGGTGGCTACAGTAAGGGTAGACCTAGAAAAGTAAAGGAAACGGAATTTAATAAAAAAATAAGGAAAATCAGCTAATTTAAATACTTAAGTCATTCTACACTTATATATTTAAACAAAAGAGGAAGTTTTGTTCTCAATGTTAACAAAATGCATTGGCCTAAGCTATGCCAATCTTACCACGAGATGGTTGTACAGGTGTGGCCTTATACCACAATCACACAAACCCACAGACTATACCTAATTAAATACTAGAAAAATAACATGAACATATAGTTGGTACTATCAATAGTTTCAATACTATCACCTTTGATAGTGGCAGAGTTGTTAAAATTTATAATAAAATATAAAATAAATAAAAAATTAATTGATAAGAATGAGTCGTTTAGATTCTTTAGTGGTAGATTCCTGCAATAAAATGGCCTGAAAAAAGGGAGAAGAGGAAAAGCAAAATCAGAAATAGAAATATCCTGATATTGAATTTTGTAATTAAAACTATATTTACAAAAGATACATTTAAAAAATATTTTGCATGATTTTAAAACAACATTTTTGAATGTCAACTACCACACGGTATTTAATAAACTCATTTGTAAATCCCTATAATTTTTTTTACAAATAAGATGGTATCAACTATTAGACCTACTGGAGGATATTTCTTAACACTTTACTGCACAGTTTACACTTAGCAGTAGGCAGCCCAGCTTCGTGTTAATCAAAGAATTCCCTCACATCTGAAGTTTTTGAACTTGAACAAGCCATTGCAAAAAGAAAGATAAATGGATGTTAGGTTGAGGTTGTGGGTCATTTCCCACTCCAAATGATTCACTGAAATAGTAGGATTTTGAACACAGAATTCTACGTACAAACTATTGGGTTAAAAATAGGCATACATTAGAATGGTCAGAATACCCTTACACTTCACTCCCTTATCCTCACATTTAATTCTGAGAACTAGACGCCCTAACTCATGAGTGATACTATCAATACCAATCTGGATACAAACGATAGTGCTATCGATAGTTTCTCATCCATAATATATATGGACCTTTCTACAGGCGTTCATGTTTGGCACAGTTATATCTTATTTTATTCCCTTCTCCTTATTTGATAGTATGTGTAACCTACACTTTCAATTTATACAGCATAAAAAAGAGATAGCTGTATCAGAGTTGGGTTTGGTTTATTTATACCCATGTAGTTTCAAACTTAGATTATCTAAGAAGGAACATAGTTTAAATTCCCTGTCACATTGTTACAGTGTATATGGGTAGGACCTAAGCTTAAAGAGGAGAAGGAACTTATTCTGTACCCCAATAAGAATGGTACAGTAGCTGACCTCTTGGAAGAGGCGCGGAAGCAAGTGGAGCTCTCTGAAAACGGCACAGGAAAACTTAGGTGAGTGTATCACAACCTCTAATATGTGGCAAATAAAATTATTAGATTTTGTTATAAACTGTTGTATTTCTATATGAATAGTCTGCAAATAAAATATTTATTTTTGTTTTAGTATGGTAACACATTTCTTTTTCAAAGTTTATGAGGCAACATTTAGAAAAATTGCGGACAAAATTTGTATATACCACACAAACCAGAGATAAGTTTTAAAAGTTCTTTAACATTGTTGCTCTTTTTAGTCCGTTTCATTATATCATTATTTTTTTTTTTCACAAAATGGCTATTATAAGAGCTTTTCAACTAATTAACTTTTTTTTAACTATTGTTTAATGACAGAAGGAACATTGTTTTTTGTATCATAATGTTAACTCACATTTAAATCAACATAATTGACCACCATTCAAATATGAAAAGTAGGGAGGGTGGTGAAGCTAATAAACAACTTTCAATATATTATGGGGGGAAACTGGCTCAATTTCAATGTCTGACTCTTACTATAGAGCTGATATCTTATTGTAAACTTGTCATGCTTTATTTCAGGATATTTGAAATTAATTGCAATAAAATAGCTTCTGGACCTAAAGAAGACACCCTTCTAGAAGCGCTGAACTCCACTGGTACTAAAGTGTATAGGTGAGTTGGTACTTATTAAATCACTAATGATTTGATTCACAAAATATCAAACAAACTTGTATAACTGTTAGTCTCCTGTGACACCAACATTGGGTGGGTTGGGGTGTAATCGTCTCTCCTGCGACACCAACACTGGGTTGATTGGCGGGTTTTACGGAGTAGACCTGTTTCAAGTATACATGTGCATTTGATTATAGAGTAGTTTATTGTTGTGATGGTTGGAAGCTACACCTATATGACAGAAGAATAGTTACGGAATTAATGGGCTAAGGTGGTGTCGCGATATATGTAGGTAGGTCAGCCCAATTACTCAACTCGAGCTATGTGTCACTCAATTTAGAATTGAAAAGCTTGAGCTTGCACAGGCTTAAATATGTTTATTATAGCTAGAAAAATTTAATTGTTGATGTATTTTTATTTTAGGATAGAAGAAGTTCCAAAGGATGAACTTAACCTGGCAGAAGATGAGATGTTAATACCGGTAGCTCATTTTTATAAGGACATCTTCTCCACGTTTGGAATTCCTTTCTTCATCAAGGTTAAAAATGCAAGTATTCCCTTTCAATACACCATCTTATTAAAACAATCAATTTTAAAATTGTTTGAAGTAAAATATCACAACTAAAGAAATTAAGAACACAACACCTAATATTCCTAGCTTAGTAAAAAATACACTAAATTCTTGTCACAATAGAATAACCGTAGTGACCAAAACATTGCATCAAAAAGTCTTTAAAAACATGTGAAAACAGCAGCTGCTATAGGAGGATTTGACTATTTCACTGTCGGCTATTTTGTAGAAATTGCACCATTTGTTGCGGTAATTATATACCATTTCAATAAAGCTATGTTTGTAATGTATTATCCAAGAGTTTGGTAATAAGCCGCACAAAGGTTTTATAAAGCTGATTTATTTTCAGGCCTTGACTGTATTTTAAATAGTGTCAATAGTTAACATGTATATTAAATTTCAATCGCGGTCTACCGGTCGACCAAGGTTGCTAATTTGGTTGATTACCTGGTCGACCAACCACTCTTGGTCCACAGTTAATAATCTAAGCTGGTGATTCTAATTAAAATATCTTTCTTAATAGTGTTGGGTTTTTTTTCTAGGGTGAACCGTTCTCTAAAGTAAAGGATAGACTACTAAAGAAATTAGGTATTCAAGAAAAAGAATTCGAAAAGGTAATGTATTAAGTATTTATTTTAATTAGTCAAAGCAATGAATGGTTCATAAATTTTCCTTTGGCTAACACTTGGGCTGCTTTTTATAACATTTTTTATTTGGTTCAATACTGGGATCTCCTATTTTGGGTGAGATCAGTAATGATAAACTTTAAATCCATTATGGTAGTTTAAAGGTAGATGTAGTCACTATACCAAATTCACTATGTCACAGTTGATAATGATTAGGGGTGTGCGAATATACTTAAATGCAATTTATAAAATAGTTATAACATGGTGGCTACAGACAGGGAAAACCTGGAAAAGTCAGGGAATTTCTGGATGACAGGGAAATGTCAGGGAATTTAACTAAAAATAAGGAAAAGTCAGGGAATAAAAAATATGTCTAAAATATTTCATTAAGTTCGCAACTAAACACTGAAACAAAAGTTAATAATACCTAAATAAATTAACATTTTAATTTTTTAAATAACTGATAAAACCGTTAATGTTTAGTAGATACAAGTTTTTTTTAATATGTGATCAATAATAAAGAAAAAAAAAGTCATCATCCACCATTAAAACTGGAAAAACGTAGTCAGGGAAAATTTTAAAATGTAGCCTGGAAAACCTGGAAAAGTCAAGGAATTTTGTAAAATATGTTTTGTAGCCACCCTGTATAATTAATATGAACACCATTTATAATTTAATTAAATGATGTAAAATTTTGATACTATACTAGTGTAAGCAGTACAAGAGCCATCATTATTTTAAAGTATCAGACTATATTGTATGAATAATAATGAGTATACACTGATGAAGCGTGGTATATACATAACAATAACAAACTTTTCTTAGCCAAAAGCAGACAATTCATCGAACAAAATTGACATGTCCATTATCGATCAAGTAATTTCTTTGACAAAACATAAGTCCATTTTGAATTAATTTTTCAAAGAATATTGATATTTTAAAGATAAATATACCCAAAAGTTAAAAAGAACATCCCAAACTACTATCTTGCAACAAGTGAACAAGATATGTTTTGATTGAATGAATTTGCAGGTAAGGTCAAACTTTGGTTTTAGTCTCCTGAAAAATCATATAAATTGACATCAACTTTTGGCAAACAACCACAGATATTTATTTTAAAAATTATCAGTTTAATTTAGGGACGTGTGAGACTCGAAATTTAAAGAAAAAATCTCCATCTTGTGTCGAAAGTTAAAAAATGAATCTCTGAATTTTGAGAAATAAAAAACAGCAAATAATGGCCCTAAGAAAATAATAAACAAAACTGGGAATTTATTATTTCCAATAATACCGTGATAAACCAAAAATAGGCCGCATTCCACCCCCCACCCATGAAAACAGCCTTCATTAATAAATGTTTTTATTATAAATATATTTTTTCACCTCAAGCTTTGACAATATAAGTTGTTAACTCTACAAAATTAAATTATGAATGGTGTTCATATTAACTATCACTATTTTATAAATTGCTTTTAAAATGTTTTGAGTTGTATCTCAAGTGTTTGAATGAACTTTATATAAGACAATCTAAAGCAAGCGCCATCTCAAATGTCAAAAAGTAACTTGAACTATATATTTACTTTAATAAACATATTAAAAAAAATTTCACTTTCAAAGGATGTTCTCTCGTCTTGTTCTCGTGTCTCGAATTGGAAAAATGGTTCTCACACATCCTTAGTTTAAATAGTTTGTCCCTCTCCTAATTGTAATATAGATAGTGAAGATAAATTACAAAACAAAGTTTTAATGAAAGATGTAAATGGGATGCTGAGTCGTAGCAGAATGCGAGTGTAGTGCACATTTAAACTTAATTGCGATCAGCAGGTTTAACATAGTTATATAGATAAAACTAAATATGCATTTGATAATTGTCTCCACTGGTTCCACTTTTTTTTATGTCCCACTTTTAGAGCTTATTGCACTGGACTTTATATAGTTCTCCAGGATTCTTTTTAGTAGTATTCTCTCCTTTTACATCCTCATTACATGACCATACCGTCCCAGCCTTACTATTCCTTTACTATCCTCTTATACCCCCACTCTTTTCCCGGATAACACCGCTCCTAAGCTTGTTTCTCCTTGTGGCAGTTGACATTCTCCTCACAGACTTCAGTCTCAAGGGCACTTCTGTCCTCAACATTACCCCCTTCTGTCCTCTTCTTATTCGATCTTCTATTCTTCCACTCTTTCACCTTACACTTTCTAGGTATTTTCCACTTTGTACTTTTCTCAGCTCTACTCCATTCCAATTTCATAGCTTGACTAGTTCTTAACTCTTTCCTTGTCATTACCAGAACTTCCCAATTCACTTTGCTAAATTTCATTCCACTCTTTTTCTTCCTCATTCCATTCCTCTAGCTGTTTCTTTTACTTCCTTTTCCCCCCATACCATCCAGTCATCGGCAATCAACATATTTCTCATTCTTTCCTCCCTGAGTTTTCCTGCCATTTTATTCATGACTATTTCCATTACCATTACAAGCAGTATTGTGAGAGCACTCCACTGCTTCGTTCCATTTTTGTTTTTGAAACCACTCCATCGTCTTAACACCTCATTTTATCCTCATACATATTTTTTACTCTTGTTAAAACTCCTCTTTCCACTTCAGCCTCCTCCATGTTTTCCAGACTTTATTTCTATCCACACTCAAATGCCATTTCCATCAGCTGTTGTATAATGAAGATCAAGTCTATTGTAGACCGCTGTTCTGTCTTCCTTTCATTTTCTTATTCTCTTTTCCAGTATCATCTCATAATTTTGTACAGTGGCACAACCTCTCCTGTCTTTGCCGTCCTTTCTTAATGCATCATTCTAACTGCTTGTATCTCCTTTTTATTTCTTAGCTACACATATAACACTGTCCTCATTCCTTTTCAGCATCTCTGTCAATTTTTTCATCCAATCTTTGGCTTCCCGTGTCGCACACCCTCTAGTCTTTCCCTCTGTTTTTTCAATCACCACACCTCTATCCTCCTTTTTTTCCCTACTCTTTTACATTCTCATCTCACTTTGGCTGCCACCAGAAAACTTTGGTCACTATATAGACACATAGAAAGATTTTGAATTAAAAATGGATGCTTACTACAAACATTATTTTCATAATCAATTTAATATCTTAATGCATAAATTTATTATAATTTATTTGAAAACTTGTATTTTTTTGCATATAATTACCTTTATTACTTTATTTAAGGAATTTAAAAATATGTGAGAAAGATTACTTGAGATTCACAAAAATTAGGTGTCTTTAGCTACTATTTGTGTCACTCAATTAAATGGTTATGTGATTGTTGTTTCCAGTTCAAATTTGCGCTGGTAATCCTCGGAAGGCCGCAGTTTATAAACGAAGACGTTGAATCATTCATGAGCCTGCAAGACTTTAAAACTCACACCAGCCAAGGTAGGCTAGGGCAATCTATGAGCCCCCCCCCCTTTTTTTTTATTAAATCTAACCGGTTAACTTACTATTTACAATATTTAACATTTTAAACTAAAAGCTCTGCACACACTTTTTTAGGTGTTGACCTTGATTTAATGATTTAAGATTATGTTGTGAAAATAACAACTTTCTAAGTTATTGAATTGTCTTAAGGCAGGCAATAGACTGGACTGCTGATGACAGAGCAGGGTTGTAATCCCAGTCAGATATAATAGAGGTGGTTTTTGATAAACAGTTTCCCACACTCCCTTGATGTAAATAATAAAGTGAGTATGTTTGCAGGGTCAACTGCTCCAAGGCCATGGCTGGGTCTAGAACACGTCAATAAAGCCCCCAAGAGATCTAGGTTCAACTTTGTCGAGAAGGCAATTAAGATCTACAACTGATTCGCCTGGCGCCTATTAAAGACTGCAACCCTTTACTAAATTATACATATTACTGTATTTATGATGAGAATTTAAAGTGATACAGCAATTATTGAAAATACAGTCGGCAAGTGTGGCCATTTGGTTCATATCTCTTGTTTGACTTTGTTGTTTATTGTCCTGTTATTTATTTTTATCGCCGCAAGCTCTAGGTGATGGCTATACTAAACCCTTGGGGTTTGCGTCAGCTCAACTAATCATGTTTAGAGCAGGGCCACTTTAATAAACTGATCAAAAAGGTCTCTCTACTTCTGGATTTTTGAGCGTTTTCACGGTGTGTCTAAGGGGAAGCAAAATTTTAAAGAATCCAGTGCATGCCTCTCTACTTGAAATAAAGTCGCCCGACTGAGTTGAATATTTTATAAATATTTTAACAGATAGTGTGCTACCAGTTTTTTTTAATGTTATTTTCTGTTGTAAGTATGTTGTTTCTGGAACTGTAATATACAAACTGTGCATATTTTCTTTTAGTGTTGACTTAAGATTTAATCCATTTTCTAATGTGATAACAGAAATTTTTTGTCAAGTATTTTATATTTATTTTCGTTTTTGTTAATAGTCTTGTGAGTTAGTAACACCGAAATATTTTGTAATGGTGAAAAGAAATCAATGCTATGAAAATTGCTTGTACATATTATATATTTTTTTTCTTTTTTTTCCTGTGTGTATGAAAATGTGTGCGTGATGAAAGCAGAGTTGTACTTCATATGCTAAAAAAAAAAATAGAAATGAAATTGTGTTTGATATTGTACCATATGTATGTCCCTTGTCTACCTATGGTGGGATTTGTTGACTTTATATTGTTAGCTGGAAATTTTACATTTTCCAATAAGATCAGGAATGTAAATATTTAAGATGGGGGCTTTGTGTTGAGACCATAATTAATCCTATGTGCAGCATTTTATTAAATATATATATACAAGATGTCCAAACATGGAGAGGGTTGTGTTTCAAACAGACCTGGCCAATGGCTAGAAGCTGTTCATGATGTCCCAACGTATAATACGGGTCTTTAGGGTCTGCGAACTTGGTTTTTTTATTAATCAAAAAAGTGTTTTCATAATTTAAAAATGTTAGAGAGTATATTGCTTATTTCAAAAGTAAAATAGTAGATTTAAAGTGTCAAGTCAAATCAATCAAAATATAAACACATCTTTAAAGAGGCGGCCGGTACCTCTTTACCCAATGGAAGCAGTGTAAAGTGTGAGCTGTGTTCTCCTTTTCATTGTAAAAGTCATATTGTGTTAGTTTCCTTTTATGTTTCTATCTATCTATATGGTACCTTCTTCCAAGTATTACAAACTACCTCAATAAAGTGAAAAGAGGTTTTCCTTAAAGAGATGATATATCTTTGTATATGAGATTTTAAAAATATATGAAAACATGTTCTTAAAATAAGAATGACATACATTTATATAAATAGTAAATAATTTTGAAGGGAAAAAAATTGGAAATATTGATTTTTAAATTAGAAATAATACTTAAAAAAACTATAAATAAGAACACTAAAATACAAATTTCATAGAAAAAATAAATAAGATGATTTCATAGGAAAAATAATTAAAATGATTTAAACACTCAAGTTAAAGACGTTATGATTTTTTAAAAAAAGTTCATGATATTGGTGGGAACATAATTCAATAACTAAATGGTAACTAACGCAAGTTTGTATGTATACATACTAATAGAAAACAATTGAATATGTATTCTAAATATTGTTAATTCAACAAAAATTATGATTTTAGAAGGGACCATGTGAAAATAATCATTATTGAGGTATTCAGCCATTTTTATTTTCATTACTTTGTCATGGCAATGCAACTTCAATCAAAGATAATTTATCAAAATTAACTTGAATATAGAATAAATTTATTGATCACCCGCTAATCTCATATTGGACTAGACTGAAAAATACGGGGAGTTGGGTTTGATCCCTGTTGGTTGCACTGAGGGTTTTCCACTCTCCCTTCATGGAAATGTGGGTGATTTTCCTCAAAATTGTGCATTCCTAAACCCTACCCCATCAGTGTAATTAGTGCATAGGCATAAAACCTGAATAGGACTGCTAAAAAAAATACTGGCTGAAAGTAGTTTTGAGTCCTATTATTAAGTGAAATTTGTTATTTATTTTAAATTTGTCAAGCTACCTACATTAAATAGGCTATACTTACCATTGGCGTTTAAAGATAATTAATTTGTACCCCCTCCCCCAAATTGGTCTTAAACCACCAGTACCTGCCTTCTCCAATCTCTACACAGCTCAAGTCACATTTTATAAAACATTCGAACTTTGCCAGTCACATTTCTTGGAACTCCCAATTAACCTAATTAGATTCATAAAATTTTGCAATTTGTTACTTTCTCAACTGTGAAAGTCAACCAATGGCTTTAAATTATTATTATTATTATTATTATTATTATTATTATTATTTGAAGTCATGTTTTCATAAATTGTATTATAGGTACTTTTTTTTTTACTTCTGTATTAATATTGGGTTGGGTTTCAAAGGTCTCAAGGATTTGAGTGTCTCATCTCTAGATATAATAAATTGTTTACCTCGAACATTATTTATTCAATTTTTGATAAAACGGGTGGTTTGTTAATTCAGTTTTCCAAAATACTTGTACAGTGGATCAACTATACTGTTTTAGAATTATTTATAATAAATATCTAAAATTTCTTGAATAAACCTAACTAGTCGATTCACTTTAAATACAGTGGATTCCTGTTAATTGGGACACATTGGGATAGGTCACTGGCCCAATTAAGCAGCTGCCCCAATTAAATGTAATTTTAATGGTACAAACATTTATTTTAAAATATTCTAACTAAAGAAAACAAATTTACATATGTAGAATGACTATACAGTACATACTTGTATTTGTCAAGTAAGAGTACTTTCTTTGAAAAAAAATATCAAGTTCATCCCGACGTGTTTTCTTTATGGGTTGCACTTGTACAAAGTCAGAACAGGTATCTAGTGCTGCCTTAATTGCCTTCCTGCATGAAGTAGCATCTCAATTCAGCGATATATCTACTGGCATTCTGGTTAGTCACTCTTTTAGATGTTTCATTTTCTTGTTCTGTTGTCTCTGAGTGTTTTGTCGCAATTTATTCAATAATTGTATCCTAACAATCTTCATTTTCACCATGGCATTGAAGGTTATTGTCACTGCTTAAAGAATCTTCACAATTTTGGGTGTGTTGAAGTTCTATAAACATTTCATTGTCTGTACATATAACTAACTACATCTGAATCACAATTAGTCGTGAAACCACATTTAGCAAAAAAACATTCTCAATTGTTTTTCTACTTATTTCTTGCCAGCTATCTGCAGTAAATTGTACAGCTTTTTAACAGTGAAACATTTGCACTGACTTCTATTGCTTTTGAAGATTTCAGCAGATTTTCTTCAATCGCTTCAAGGATGTGATTAACCAGCTTTCCATGATAATACGCCTTCAATTTTTTTTAAATAATTTTTGTGTTTATAGTTTGTATCAAGGATGTGGTGTTAAGGGGTAAAAATTCCAGTTCAATATTTTTAAACTATCTACATGAGGGTTTGCCGTACGATTGTACAATATCAACGGAATTTTTCTGGACTTACATTGCAGTTCCACGTCTCGGTTCGTTAGACATTGTTTAAAAAATATATGTGGTTATCCACGTCTTGTTTGCATAATATGAAACTAGTAAACTGCCTATTGTAAGCTCCTTGAAACGAGGTTTGGCACTTTTACCAATAACCAAAAGTTTTAGTTTACCACTTTCTGACATGCTTAAGCTGCACAACACAGTTAAACGATCTATCACTTTTTTTGAATCAGACAGTCCTATGTGCTTATAGCTCAGGGAACCATCTGGTGTACCACAATACAGGCCTATGTCATCGGCACTACATTTTTTAAGCATCTCTGGTGGTTTTTCATATTGCCATTTGTCAGTGCTCGTAGCATCAGCACTGTCCTCGCTGGTTTTTTGTGACTGTCATTTCTGCACTTCCATCGAGACATCCAACCATCCATTGCGTTGATATTTCATGACCACGCTTATTATTTCACTTGGACACCTCGTTTAATTAATGGAAAAACATTGATTTAAAGCATCCTCAACGTCTGGATCTTTGCCTTGCCTCTTTCTTTTATGAGATGTTTCATTAAACCCTTTAACAATGTCCACTCCTCTAAGTATTTCTTGTTGCTATAACAGTCGTGAAAGTGTAGATTTTGGCACCTTATTAATCTCCGCCAGCTGACGATGACTGATGTTAGGAGGTTGACTTTTTATCCTGTCAAGAATAGGAATTTTTCGCAGTGTGTCTAATCCTAACGTGGCATCTTGGGCAGTTTTTTCAGTATATTTAATGATCCTAACTTAGAGCACTGTTTGTTACAGTTTTTAATTTATGTTAATCCTTACAATGAACAACTATACACGACGGCACATAACTTAGTGGCAAGCATGTCAAACAATGTGATTGCCATGCCACAGCACTATTTCAACTCTACTGACTCGCTGCTGCTTGCACAATTTCCATGTTACCAGCCTGCTATCAACATGACCTTCACTGCCACCCCACAGGACAACTTCACAATAACAACCTCAGCAGCAGCCCGCAGAATATCTATTCTACGAGCTTGTGAGCCTACATTACCTACACTGCCCCAATTAAGCGGAATAATTTCAAGGTAAATATTTGTTTTGTTTCTGTTCTTAAAAGTTTTGTCCCAATTAACTGGTATCCACTGTAGTTCTAAAGTACCTCATAGCAAGCGCCACAGGAAAAAAAATATCATTAATATATAATATAAAGTGCAAAATCACAAATATAGTTATTTATGAATGCCAAATTTTTTTTCTGGAATTCTATATTGAATATGGGGAGAGAAAAATCCTACATAGTTGTGGAACCTGGCTCTTGTAAATTTTGAGATAAATGACATTGAAATTACATCACAAAACTATTCCTCTAAAATATTTTTTTTATAGTACCACATTTTCTATAATTGATATTGCAGCATGAGCACACTGGGTGGGGATTGTAGTACTAGGTGCCTAAAAGAAACCTACATAGCTGTGGAACCTGGTTTTACTGGAAATTTTGATAGTTGACTTTGAAGCTAAATCACACTTAAACCTAGCCAGATAAAATCGCCAAGTTTAAGGGGCCACAGTTTCTATAGTAATTGAAATTGTGGCACGATCACCCTTGGTAAGGTTTTAAGTAATAGGTGCTTATATAGTTGTGGGACCTTGTTCTAGAAATTTTGAGATATTTGGCTTTGAACCTACATTACACATGAAACTAGACCTTTAAAATCGCTAAGTTTAAGGTGCTACAATTTCAAATACTAAAGAAACTCTGGCACCTTAAACTTGGCGATTTTATATTGATCGTGTAAGTAGGGCAAGTTTGAGATTGGTTGGCACGAGGATTGACGGCTGTATTGTCAATAATATTGATCGTGTAAGTAGGGAAAGTTGAAACTGGTTTGTACGAAGATTGACGGCTCTTTTGTCAATAATATTGATCGTGTAAGTAGGGAAAGTTGAAACTGGTTTGTACGAAGATTGACGGCTCTATTGTTAATACTGATATTGTCAGTATTATTGATCGTAAGGCCCGCTTTACAACCCGGACCTGTCAATAGAGTTACCACTTATTTGTAATTGAATATTTTACCTAGCCCACAACGCTTTGTGAAAACGATCTAAAAAATGTGATCTGGGACAGGCGAAGCTTCTATGATACGGGTATAGTGAAAATAGTGCCACGTTACGACCACTGTCTGAATCCTTGGGGTGACAAAAAAAACCCTAGGTTCTTATATTTTTGCAGAAACACAAATTTAAATGAATTATTTGGGATCTTAATAACCAATCGGCCCTTTCTTTCTGAACACCCCTCGTGTTAATAATATGTATGATAATTATGAAGCAATACTTGCATGGTTCAAGAATATACATTCCAAAAATAATTCATTGCCTAACTGATCACACGCCGTAATTGTACTATTATGTTTTATTAATGGTAATTAATAACAGTATCACTAATACAACCAAGTATTGGTAGAAATCAACTAGACCTTTAAAATCGCTAAGTTTAAGGTGCTACAATTTCAAATACTAAAGAAACTCTGGCACCTTAAACTTGGCGATTTTATATTGATCGTGTAAGTAGGGCAAGTTTGAGATTGGTTGGCACGAGGATTGACGGCTGTATTGTCAATAATATTGATCGTGTAAGTAGGGAAAGTTGAAACTGGTTTGTACGAAGATTGACGGCTCTTTTGTCAATAATATTGATCGTGTAAGTAGGGAAAGTTGAAACTGGTTTGTACGAAGATTGACGGCTCTATTGTTAATACTGATATTGTCAGTATTATTGATCGTAAGGCCCGCTTTACAACCCGGACCTGTCAATAGAGTTACCACTTATTTGTAATTGAATATTTTACCTAGCCCACAACGCTTTGTGAAAACGATCTAAAAAATGTGATCTGGGACAGGCGAAGCTTCTATGATACGGGTATAGTGAAAATAGTGCCACGTTACGACCACTGTCTGAATCCTTGGGGTGACAAAAAAAACCCTAGGTTCTTATATTTTTGCAGAAACACAAATTTAAATGAATTATTTGGGATCTTAATAACCAATCGGCCCTTTCTTTCTGAACACCCCTCGTGTTAATAATATGTATGATAATTATGAAGCAATACTTGCATGGTTCAAGAATATACATTCCAAAAATAATTCATTGCCTAACTGATCACACGCCGTAATTGTACTATTATGTTTTATTAATGGTAATTAATAACAGTATCACTAATACAACCAAGTATTGGTAGAAATCATAACCATTTTAAATATACAATGAGTTTTTTGTGATCTAGATGACCGTTGTTCTGAAGGTCAAAAATATAAAATTGCACTTAAGAGGAGTACCTAGAGGACCAATTTTTCCATGGAAGTTGAAAAAAAGGTTGGCCAAAATCTGAACATTTTTGTATTCGTCAAGTTTGGAAAACTGGTTTCAAAAGAATTCTCCAAACTGAAAATGACATGTTTATATTTATAAAAGCCTGGAAGCCCATTATATTCAATGTTTGAAAGTTTTTGCATTCGAGGAAAATGGGTAAGGCTCATTTTTGGAAGGATTATTGCATAGAAGAATGAACTTGGCTTTAAAACCGTGAACTGAGCTGAATATGTTTGGAAAAGATTGATTTTACCTTGAAAACGCTCACGATAATTGTAAAGGAGGCCCATGATGTCGGAAAAGCTAAATCCTTCAGCCAATCTTCATACATTTTCTTCCAAAAAACCAATTCAGAACTTTACCCTATGAACTTAAAAATCTCTAAATCACTTTTCCTTGCGACAGCCAACGGACACTACAGTGCAGCAGAAGTTCATCCATCGTATGGTGTTTGCCTTCGAGGAGTTGGTGGAATTCCTATCTATTGAATTTCCGATCTTGTATCTCGTTGACACTATTATTAATTTTATAACAGCAATTATTTAGTAACGTGTCCGATTAGATGATATATTTGTTTGCTAATGCTACCATTTGTTATGGCTATATTTTTTTAAATCCACGGTGACTTTGAACGTGCCACTTAAAACGCCTTTACGTGCCATGGGTTCGTTATCTTTGATTAAGGTGACGGCTGCGTATTGTAAGACCTGATAAATGAATAAGTTAAAGCAAATATAGTAACTTTTCAATCTGTCATGTCATGATAATTGGTCTAGTTTATATTGCAATAATATAATAGGGTTGTATGTGAAGTTATAAACAACTCTAGCAATTCCACGCCGATCTAGAGTGCTAAATGCTGAAAATTCACTGCACATGATCACACAGATTAAGGACGATCATTTATAGATTACGTCAAACAACATATAATTTGAAATAGTTAGTGAATTTTATTATTCAAGAACAATTTTAACTATTAATAGCAAAATAAGAGTGGAAATTAGGAAAATAGTACAGTTAAGAAATGCATCTGAATTATCGTAACGTTGAATGGCGTTTTACTCGGATTTTGAAAAAGCCACGCTAGGTTTGCTGGGTAATATTTTTAAAGGAGGAGCATATCTCTCTCCCTCACTTGGACACCCAGCGGCAAGCTCGAGCTCAAAAATTTACGTGTGGTGAAACTAAAGTTTAGTATTATGACTAAAAGTCTTCTTCAATTGCCAATGGCAACAAAAAGCACAACAAGAATTCAACGCTCATCCTAAGCTGAAAATCACATGTGAGATCTGCAAGATACCTAAGCAAAAATTGAGATATTTATCCCCTGGAGATCCAGATATTTGGTTTGAGCAATCCAAGATATGTTTATTTCTAGCTATGCGATTGACTCCATTTTTATTACAGACTACACTACATAAATATTTTCAAGGCATATGTTCTGGACAATTAATTAACTCCAAAATTATTTACAAAATTGATTATTTTTCATACTTAAGACTGGCATTCAAATAATTCATTAAAAAAAATGCAATGAAGGCCCTATTTGAATCAACAATACACACCTTAGGCAAAGAGTTTTCTAAATATTTCATACCCAGCAGTGCCATGATTGAAATAGTCTTGTGGGATAAGCTTGTTAAAAAAACACAAAAAACTAGTATATATTTCTTATATACACACTATGGTGCAGCCTATAATATAATGTGAAACTGCTAATTTTCTGTTCAAACAAAGTGTACAGTGAGTGTGCAGTCTGTATACCCAGTGGCGAGCTGTTTTTATCGATTTTTTAAATTTACTTTTAATATAAAGAATTATTTACTCATATATAATGATTTAGGAAAATATTTTAGCATTGTTTATTTAAAACACATTACAAATTTTAACGAAATTGTTATAAGGTACCTAGCCACAGGTACGGTTATATGAAAATAAAATGTTATTTTAAGTGATGATGGCTTACTAACTAGTATAATTATGGTTTATATTTATCTATAACGATTAAGGTAATAGTGAATAGTGCGTAGCACACAGTACAAAAGAAATTTAAACACATAGTAAATAGTGTACAATGCATAAAGTAGATTTAACTTAAAATTCTCATACGTAAAGCATTGAGTGTAGTATAAATAATTATTAACCTTGAGACATAGCAGCTAATGAGAATGCAAGTAGAGTCGATAATCAACTAAAGGCCATTATATACAGATACAAAATTTAGGTTATGCTCTCACGGCAGAAATGCCCTTTGATAGCTCTATTTGTTTGTTACTAACGAGTTTGCTTTGTTTAAGCGTAAATAGCCACATATTTATAAATTATTAAAAATAAAAGCTAAGTATTATATTTGTGTTTCTGTTACTGAGAAATAGGTCTACCACAGTATTTACAGCGATAATAAAATAAGAACCAAACTAAAAAAATATGATTTAATAATTATTGCAAATCTTAAATTAGGTTAATTTCAAGTTTCAAACGGTACAGTTTAATTAACGTATTCTTCGTGTAATTATGTTAAGGAAGTAACTTAAGATAAGCTCCAGGACTGGCCTTTTTAGTAACCTAAGAACCCATATTCTCAACTGATAATATCCGTGCAATACAGCATTACAATCATACTCGTTAGCGAGTAATAGTTAATAATCATGTATGAATATATAACTAGCCTAACGATAACATATCTTCCATTAATATAAACCTAGCTGAACAATAACATATTTTATGCATACTACGCTAGTTACGTGTGGGAATACAAATTCGCTAACTTATTATTAAAAAAGTTCTAAAGTTCACTAATTAAATTGACCAATTCAAACACGGACCTACTCTGCCTACAATATATTATACGTTTCAATTCCTCAGGTACACAAGTCCTTTGTATCCGGTTTAATTTTGTTCATTCCTTCTCCGTCGCTTAAACGGTTGTTGACGGTGTATTTATGACTCATATTATTTGATTCCAGTCACATTAAAAATTTATCTCATTAATAATTATTAAATAATATTACTATGGAAACTAATTTCTATTTATTAAAAATGTATCTTTTTTTTTGGTAAAAGTAGATATTTAAAGGAAAATGTTAACAAGAGTCCTACAATTTCAGGAAAATTTAACAATGCACTCGTGTGAGCCCATGCAAGCTCACCACTCACTATTACCATGACCAATTCTGTTTACTTTATTTACTACCTTTAAGGCCAAACTTTCATTGCTGTTTTCAGTACACATCCACGAAAATAGGGGTCTCAAATTATTATTCCGCAACACCATTCTGCCAGCATGTATCATAATTTTACTTTATATCCTACAATCGCTTCCCTAAAATCAATACAGTATATTCATCACTATCTTAATCCTATTATTAATAATTAATGTTTCTTATAGTTTTTGATATTATCCATGGTTGGTATAATAGAGCTCGAGGTTAATAATATGTAAGAGACACCTAGCGGCTATATTTGAGCTACGTACAACTTGAACACATTTTGAATGAAAACATTTATCCTATAAAATGTCATTGACAACGGTATATGTTATGTGTGAGTGTTTTTATGGATAAAACAGTGAACAATGTTATTGTTTCATTTTACGACTAGGATTTGTTTTCAATCCAGATGATGTAGGAGATAATATGGTTTTTATGACAACTAGAAGAGGTGTTGGCCTAACTCTGAGCCTATTGTTTTTGCGCATGAATGCAGTGTCGGCTGCTGGAAATGAAACGGGTAATGGAAGACAATATTGTGTAAATTAGGGCTAGGCCCTACTTTGGCCTATATCCGAGGCAGGACGTTTATACCAATAAAAATAAATTCTAACCTCTATAGCTAGGCCTAGTATTTATTTCACATTTAGGTGTGATATGGAAGGAGCCTATTTTTTTTTGTCTAGCTTAACCTCGTTTTACTTTGTTAGGGACCATAATAGGCTAAATGGCGAATGACATGAGCTTTAACAGGGAGTGACACATCTTTTTTTTATTGTGTTTTCAAAATCATCATACTATCTATTTTATATAATCTTTCGAACAAAAGCTGGAGCTAGCGCGCATCATACTACTGTAAAAATAATATTTTTTCTTTGTCTGTAGCTTTAAAACAAGTTTTTATAATATTTAATACACACAAGGGTTAAGTACATTAAAGTGAATAATAAAAATTGTAATATTGTTTTTAAGTTTTATAGTGTCAGAAGATTAATTATGTATTCACCTAAGTCATAGATTATTGCTCGGTAATGTTGCAATGATATGAGAACTTGCATACTTGTTCATTCATATAAACTTATCAACTTGTTTGAAAACTAATTTATAAATTATAAGACTCCAAGCCTCCTACTGATGCAATAATTGTCTTATTATCTCGTCTATGTAATACAGATTTTGAGGGTCTGTAAATGAAACTACACAAAGTAGATTATCACACAACTGGAAACCTCACAAAATGATTGAAATGTCATGATAGATATTAAAGCGTGCATTAATCATTATGTTTATTATTGTTATAAACTATCCCAACTCAGCGAAAATTAGGCCTATACTTTTATATGCCAATTAATTGGAAAATTCAATTAATCTGATCTGTCTCAATGGCGTAGTTGGCCAACACGCTAGTTTAGTGTTGAGGCAGACTGCCGAAGATGGGGAGATCAAGGTTCAACTCGGTCGGGTGAACTGGGGTGGTTTTCCTGAATTATTTTCCACTCTCCATCCATGCAAATGCGGGTTCACTTCCTCTAAATTCAACCTTCCCATTCCCTAACATAAGCTTAATTAGTGTTTAAGTGTATAATCCGAATGGGTAGTAACACGCGGTGCTAAAAAAATCTGGAAATAGTTCTACCTATTGTTAAACTCTATTTAACATTTTTGAAATTAGGAATGGAATAGATTGACATGATTGTGAGTATGTATGTTGCTCTTATAATTATTTTTACGGTAAGATAGTTTAGTATAAGATAAACATTTTCTTGCCACATGGAAGGTTAGAAACATTAGGTTTAGCTATGTTTGGATAAATAATGTATAGTGATAAAGACCTCATCTATTGCAGTGTTAATGCAAGGATATTTCTATTCCTTAAAAATATTTATGTTTTTCTGTGATTTATTTGAGTAAGAATTTTAAATGTCTAATATAGCCCTCGGTTTATTAACCCAAGAAACAATATTAGAATTGTTACTATTTTTATTCTATTTACTCAACACATAGGCTAATTGTGTATTTAAAATAAGATTTTTTTTACTTAGGTACTAGACAAATAAAAAAAAACATTTTCGCAGTGGTATTGATGTGCGCTACTTTAATAACAATTTGGTGACCTGGCGGTCTAGGGGTAAGGTGTCAGACTTCTATGCTGGCGGCCGGGGTTCAATCCTCGGTCCCGGCAAAGATTTATCTGATTACCAAACCCTTCCTTCACCTCTGACAAGACATCTTGTGAATGTGAGGAATGCCAGGCCTCCACCGTGGTTCGGATTCCACGTTAAACTGTAGGTCCTTCATTTCATCTCACAATCACCCTACCATTACACATTAGCGTAAGTGCGTATAACCCGAACGGGTAGTAAGACGCGGTGCTAATAATAATAATAAT
>CABFOV010002749.1:58486-78186 GCA_902141375.1 Timema poppense
ATTACCAAACCCTTCCTTCACCTCTGACAAGACATCTTGTGAATGTGGGGAATGCCAGGCCTCCACCGTGGTTCGGATTCCACGTTAAGCTGTAGGTCCTCCATTTCATCTCACAATCACCCTACCATTACACATTAGCGTAAGTGCGTATAACCCGAACGGGTAGTAAGACGCGGTGATACCCGCCTCGGTGGCGTAGTTGGCTAACGCGCTTGTCGTGTTGAGCTCGACCTCTGAGGACGGGGAGATCGAGGTTCGAATCTCGGTCGGCTGAACTTTTTTCTTTCTTCCTAAATGGTTTTCCACTCTCCCTCCACGCAAATGCGGGTTCACTTCCTCTAATTCAATTCACCCAATTCCTAATCCATTAACGTAATTAGTACTTAAAAGCGTATAACCCGAACGACTAGTAAGACGCGGTGCTAAATATTATTATTATTATTATTGTATATAAATAATGTAAAATACATATTTATTTTATTAACGGATTATTATAATAGTTAGGCCCCTACATATAACTGTATTTGTCATTTTTTCTGTTGAAATAATTGTATAATTTTCACGAGCCAGAAAGTTACCTTGGGCTGCAAGTGGCAGGTTGAAGATCACTGCTTTGGGTCTATAACCTTTGGTGCAATCTCAATAAGGGCTATTATCATACTAACCAAACTACAGATTACACCTCAATATATTTTGAGACAAGTGTTAGCTGTATTGTGTAGCTTTAACATTAGGTGTATAATTAACTTACCTAGCCTGCATAATTAAATAGCTTATAGGTTACATCAAGGTACCCACCTCGGTGGTGTAGTTGGCTAACACGCTTGTCGTGTTGAGCTCGACTGCTGAGGACGGGGAGATTGAGGTTCAAATCTCGGTCGGGTGAACTATTCCACTCTCCCTCCACGCAAATGCGGGTTCACTTCCTCTAATTCAACCTCCCCAATTCCTAATCCATTAGAGTAATTAGTATTTAAAGCGTATAACCTGAACGGGTAGTAAGACATGGTGCTAAAATATTATATATACATCAAGGTATTTGAAAAAGTATAGGCCTACCTATTCAAGCTATTTAGTGTTCAATTCTACAATAATTTTAAACTTATTTATATTAGAAGTGTCCTAAGTCCTAATCCAATACTGAAAATAAGATTACGGTAATTAGGGAACACACAAGCTAATTTACAGTATTACAATACACCAGTTTTGCAATTCATATTAATAGGCTAATTGATTAAATAACATATTTAGTAAAGGGTAAAAGTTTGGTCTAATTCTCAGTGATGATAAGTTACATAATTAATTATGTTGGTAAATGTGAGTTTAACTATTTGTTTAGAAACCTACAAACTTTATTTAAATAAGATTAATAAAATATAAGTTATTATACCCATTTTCTGTAGAAACAAATATAATGAAAATCTTTACTTTATCTTAAGACAATGTTGATACATTTGAAAGAGGAATGAGTCCTTCATATCTTCAAAACTCTCAATTTTTGAAATATATTCAAATTCAATTCATTCTTCCCAAATTTTGAATTTTTTTTAGAGTTATCAAGCTTCTTGCTAGTTGTTTAATGTAACATAATTTCCCATATCATTAATTTACAACTTGACTAAATGTGAATTTACATCATAAGAGAAATGTGACCAAGATTTCTATTTTCACTAGAAACTGATGGATCAGCTTCTGTGAACAAAATCTTTTCTGTAAAATATTTTTCATAGGCCACCTAACTTTTATGGGGAAAGTTATGCCTAATGCTTAGTTTGGTTTTCTAAGGTTCAGATTTGACTCATCTCTAATTTTAAAGTTATAATTCAAATCCACGATATATATGTTTCATATATTTCTTACCAGCTTCTCATAAAGATTGAATAATCTTGTAAAGGCCCTACATTATATGATCATATTGTGGGTAAGGCCTTCACAAAATATTTCTTCTCAATCAAATTTATTGAAAATTCTATCAATTGATGCTTGTATAAACCTGATTCTTGTGAATTCAAACCCAGCTGGCGTCAACAGATTTTTCTTTAGTGATAAAAATCTGTTGTAAAGCTTCCTTTGGAGGGGAAGTAAAGCCATGATGTTTATTGTCGATGTTTATTGGGGCATATAAAAGAACCCTAGAAGGCATTGATCACATAGACTGCCTTAAAATAAGAGTGCAAAATTATCTTGCGCACAGAAACAATCCTGGAGAGCTCAGTGGTAGAGCATTTATTTACTAAGCTAAGGGTCCTGGGTTCAATTCCTGTGTCCAGGTGTCAAATTTACAAATATTTTACTTGATGCGACTATATCCGTTACCTGTATATTTTTTCAATCCCTAAGATTCATTATTAATGTAGCCTACAATTAATTGTACAAGAATTACTTTTCTCCATATTTCATTAAATTATTTGTTTTCAGAAATAAAATTTGACTCTACAATGTTTGAACGTTCATGTTGGGGAGTTGAAAGGTGACCAACAAATCCAACCGGATATTCTCAAAATTCTGAATGCGCAGACTTATTGGAAGTCCCAGGACGGCCGCGCTTAGCTTACGATGACGTTCCTCGTCTTGAAACAAAACTTTGGTACTATGGGCATGCACATTGCAGATAGGGATGAACATCCGGCTCTTGGCCCGGAGTTCATCCAGAGAAACTATTATTATTATTATTATTTAGCACCGCATCTTACTACCCGTTCGGGTTATACACTTTAAGTACTAATTACGCTAATGGATTAGGAATTGGGAAGGTTGAATTAGAGGAAGTGAACCCGCATTTGCGTGGAGGGAGAGTGGAAAAAACATTTAGGAAAAACCACCCCCAGTTCACCCGACCAAGATTCGAACCTCGATCTCCCCGTCCTCAGCAGTCGAGCTCAACACGTCAAGAGCTTTAGTTAGCCAACTACGCCACCGAGGTGGGTCAGAGACAATCTGACTGAGGAGTAGCTCACTTGTGTCTCGGACCTCATCAGGGGATGTAGTTCAAATTATACTCATTGTATGGCTTATAGATAATATAGGAATAGAGGATTCTAGCCATAAACATGTTTTTATATCCACTGTTTAGTTTTTGTAGTTAATCGTATCTATTACCATTAAATTAGTTAATTTTAGAATAGTACATCGTTTGCGTATTTATTAAAATGTGTGCTGTTCCCATCCTCAAAGAACTTGTAACCTGTCATAACAATAATTAACACTATCTAAATGTTTTAGTCATACCAACATTTTAGTTGAATGTATGTATATATGTATTCAATAAGAGAAATCAGGTCACTCGTTTAGTGGTGGGCTGTGAACCAATCCTCTCCCCAATCTCAATCCCCCCACTGTGCCGCTTTCCCAGTTATACATGATGTGACCTTTGACCTTCTGCTCTGACCTCGCAGCCTACACACACAGCCTCTTCTATTAGCAGGTCTTTAACTAATAGAGGAGGGTAGGGGAGGGCCTGAAACATGAGTTGCTGTCAGCAGAGTTTGGTTTTAATCAAGGTGGGTTGAAACAAACAGTTATTAACAGGTTGATTACTATGACACGAGGTTCTGTTTAGGAGTGTTCGCACAGACACAAACTAGTCGATGTATGTAGATATACATATAGTCATATTTATGTAGGAAGAAACTTTTAGTAGATTTACAAAAATAAATGTGATGTGGCCACCATTGGCAAGGCATCACTTTAGCTCAGTCGGTAGTGTGTGTGTCTACTGAGCTACAGGTCCCGGGTTTGATTCCCGGCATGGTCGAAACATTTATCATCGGTAAAATGTGTGTTTACCCTTTCATAGTGACGAAGTAATGGCTGGGAACTGGCTGCTGTGTCTGTCCTAGTCTTAAGTTAGATTATAAAGTATATGAAGCTACGACAGGCCTAGCAAACCGGTAGCGGGAAATATATGGTTTGAATAAAAAACTGACCCAGTCCACAGGGTGTAAACTGTAATGGATTTAAAAATTGAATTTGTCTTTAAAAAAGAGAAACATTAAAGATTTTTAAGAGTTAAAGAGCATGTATGACTCAGTGTATAGATGTTGAAGTTAAGGGAGTATGCAAGGATAGGGAAGTGTGGATATAGTTAGTGAGGATGGATTAAGTACGGATCTGTGTTTTGAGCTGCGTGCATAGTTTCTTGCCTACCTTATAACGGAAGAGCGTGATCAGTTATATATGTATGAATCTATCAAAATTTACGGTTTAAAAATACGCAGCTTGGTGTATTAATTGATACACACAATATTGAGTAATACTAAGAACTGTCAGATAAGGTCCTTCATGCTGTGGGACTTGACTTTTGCTTCGTTCTTCAATATATTGTATTCCCTGTAATATGTCGAAAACAAATCAGCTTGGGGTGAAGAGGGGGGTGGGAGGTTGTTAACACAGAGTTATTCCATTGGAAACCGCCAAATTTTATTTATTAATGTTTCTTCAGAGTGGTGTGCAAAAATGAGCATTTCCAAAGGTTTTGAAAACATATTGTTGTGTGGTTTCTACTAAAGATAGAAAGTTCTAGTTTTCACGACCTTAAAGTAGAGATCCTGTTATTTTTTTTAAGAAAATGTATATGTGTACATGTAAAATATTACTTTGGTAATTGGGGCTTTAATGGGCTTAAATTTACTCATCATAATGAACAATTTTGCTAACTTTAAAGGTCTGTAAAATCAAAAGGGTTTAAAACCACAGGATGAAATATTTTTTTACAGGAACTATGATAGGAAGGGTTTCCAGCCATGATGAAATACATCCTGGATCTAAGTTCTTCCAGCCAATTTTTAACCTTGAAATTGGAAAATTTCTAAAAAAATTGTCAGTTTCAAGCTCAAATATCTCGAAAGGGACCAACAAAAATTTGAAATTTTGGTCATGGATACTCCTACCAGTACTTAGTAAAACATGGGAGTTTCATTTTGGAGCTCACATTGATATTAATGCTACAGGCTGTCAAATATCTCTAAAAATTACTATCTGAAAACATGATAAGACTAGGTTTAAAATGGCTTCATTCTATTAGTTTACAGTTTATTAATTTTATAATGGCAAAAATAATAAAATAGATTAATTAATCTAGGCTATATGTGTTTCTTTCCTTTATCAAGTGTAATCTGTAAGATTTGATTATCCTAACAATGTCTTGTGATGGGCACAGGGATATATAACTCATCATTATTTAACCTCCTCCACCCCTTGATATCTTCATCCCTGTTTGGAACATATATCTTTCTAAGCACCTTGTTTTCGAACACCTTTAACTTCTTTTTGTCATGTGTGGTAAGAGATAATGTTTCACACCCATAGAGAACAACTTGCTACGCGCATAAACAGACCTCGGCTAACACAACTTCGTGGCTAGCCTGTAGACGACCGTAACGGCTTCGCAAATATAATGAGGTCTAACGGAATGAATGGTTATCTTACTTAAATATAAAATTTGGTTGTGATCGTATAGTGGGTTAAATTAATTAAAGAAATCATATATTTAAATTTATTTTAGCAGTTCACTAGATACACGTCACTCGTCTTAATTAGTGTGAGAGTGGCCGTCAGCCGATTTAAGGTGAATTACAATATCCACTGCTTAGTCGTGATATAATATAACTCGTACGCGCTATCACGCCTGATTATTTTTTATTATAATAATTATAGCCGCGGCGACTAACCGAGCGAGTAACGCGAGGGGTCGTTTAAAAGTTCACAATAATATGACACCCCAGAGTTCACCTGGGAGCGTCCTTGGCCGAAGCCCGGTGAGACCAGAGTACTGACTACTGAGTCTCCTACGCGACTCAACCGATACTATATTTTAAATATTGAAGAAATACTCCCATTGGTCCAGAATATCCAACATGGACAAACCTAATGGTCCCCCGGACCGTTAGCGCGGTCCAAGACAAGGGAAGGAAGCCACCCCCCTTAATAGCTTTTAGGAAGCTATTGTTACAGTCGGCGACTCTCACAATATTCTTTAATACCTGGATGGCAGGTTATTAACCTTACAATACCCCGTTATTGCCTATAGGGTTGCAAACATATTCCATTTTCTGATGTGTTCACAAAGAATTGCATCAAACTGATAACACTTTGGTTTTGTATATTCTGAGTTTTACATTCCTTACATTCAGAAAAATAATGAACAAACTTCTACAAACACATCACCCTGCCCAAGACAGTGTCTGGTTTGTGTCTCGAATGATTTAGGAATATCAAATGGGAAACTCGAATAGGACAAACACTCAAGTCAGGGATACAGGACCTGACCAGTTTTGAACACTTACCCCACCTGTAAAGAGTTTAACCTGAGCTGTCGCATTGTTTACAGGGTGCTCGGAGCAGACCGAGTGTCGCAGATGCACCAACACGGAGGGAGACGGGTGGACGCTGGGGCAATGTATGAAGTGCAGGACTCTGATAGTGGAAGGTACCAGGCGATGTGTAAACCGGTGTCCTGCCGGGTATAAGGAGGAGTGGTCAGATCTAGTCAGCTACATGGGCAAGATATGCAGAGGTGGGTAGTCGGACAGGTCACCACTCGTCTGCCATTGCATGTTGTCCTCCTGACTCCCAAATACTTTGGAACCGCCAAATTTTTTAAATTTATTTTCACAACACTCTTTGTAGTGTGTGGTGTGCATTTTATCTTTGGGACGTTTTCAAATTGTTTGTCACATTGAAGTTTTGAACTTTTAAAAAATTAACTATATTCAAAAGCTACAAACTTATCTGTATTAGTATCAACATGTATTGAAGTCTTAAGTACAAAGGTTGGTTTATAAGCTTTTCCTAAATATCGGCTTTATTACAGAAAACAGTTGGCTGTGCTACAATTTTTCTCAGGAGTTTTAACTTCTTGGATTATGACATAAATTCAATTTTTTTAATAATGAGAGAAAAATGAATTTGCATTTAGATTAGAAGAGGTCAGACTAAGATTTAAATGCCATTAACAGTGATAAATTTAATATCTAGTGTAATTTTTTTCGGTAAAATATCTCATGATTGTTACTAAATAGTGTTAAAATCTTTTCAAAAAAAAAAGAGTATTTACTAATAAAGAAATTTGTCTCGGTTTTATTAGATTTAAAATGGTTATGCGCAACTGTTTCTCATAAATGTTTGAGTTAATTTTGTATTCAGTTTATATAAAATCATTTTGTATGCTAAGTATCACTCATGAGTTAAAGTGCAAAAGGCTTCAAAAACGAAACTAGTTCAAGAAAATAAGAATGTTTATTGTTAATAAGAATGTTTATTGTTAAAGTCTACATAAATTATAATTCCTCACTTAGATACTGAAAACATAGATATAAAAGTACATTTACTAAAAATCTAGAATAAAAAAAAATATGGAGGTTTATTGTGTTAGAGGCTACATAACTTTCTATTTCTCACTTAGATACTACAAATATAGTTTTATAGAATGTAAACATAATCAGCAAAAATCTAAACTACTGTATTCTCAGTCTGGTTTACTTCCGCTCCTGGAAATCACTGGCCCTTTCAAACTTATAGAAGTAACGATTATCTTTCATTTTCAATTCAGTCTGGGGTAACATTTTAAGCACTTGATTAAATTCTATGTCGCCTACATAACTGTCATCCAAATTTAAAAAGTGTGTTATTTTCACCACAAGCATTCAATCTGACGCAATGGGACCCAAATTTCCCTTATCACATCTCTTTTTTGTCTCTTTGTATCTATGTTTTAAGGACGAAAGTAAGGTATTGTGGAATAGAAGTGTTCTAGCCATCTTCTTCGCTGGTGTGTCGGGAGGCTTACCTTCAATATTTGATCTGTAGGCTTCTCGAAGCATTTTTGTTGGTTTTTGACTTCAGTGTTAATTGGTTGTGTGGTGTCATTATCGGTGTCTCACTTTTCTGTTTTTAAATCCTCTGATAGCGCTTCTTGTATTTTAGTGCCTTCCTTTTTTCATTAGCAAGTTGCTCATTCAACTCTCCTAATTCTTCTCTCAATTTCTTGTTCTCTCTCACACACTTTGACTTGTTGCGCAGTACAGTTTTACGCCCTTGAGATTTGATGCTAGAACTAGAAGCAACAAATTCTTGTGACTGGTCTTGAACTGCAGGACTAGGACTTGTTTAATTCAGACTAACAGATGGTTCTGGGGATGTTTGTAAAGCCGAAAGTTGCTGCTGTTTCTTACGTCTTGTCTGGTCATAGCGTCTCCAATTTTTTCTCAGCTGCCGCTTCTGTCGCTCACTTACCTCTCTTATCTTCTTTTTGCATTCCTCAGTTTCTGTTTCTCTTTGTAAGTTGTTTCTCGATCAGCATCCGATTTTCTCTTTTCCCTTTATCTACGTTGCTTTTCTGCTGCAGATAATTTCTTCCCTTGCGTTTTCACCTGAAACAAAACAAAGTCAAAAAAACCTCAGACATGCAAAGATTTGTTGCAAAACATAGAACATTAATTATACTTTTCAAGGCAACGTGATGTTATGAAAGTCAAATTACTAATGTTTGAATAAATGATTTTGGTGTAGGTATCATTTCTCAATGAAGTAAGATGATGTTTAGGCCTACTACAGTGTTATTAATCAATCATACTACTCAAGCCTACCTCAGGATTTCACCATTTGCTTATTATAATTTATATAGCTCATAAGTGTTACTTAATCCCCATTGTTTTATTATCACATACAAATTAACTTTCAGATATAATCAGCAATTTCAAGACGTCTCATTTACACAAAGTACAAGCTATGAATGAATAAATCCATGTTAGAACAAATACTAAAAGTATCGTACACAGTGAGGCCAACTGACCAACAAAATCAACCCTCAGCTTAGTTAGGCGCTACTATACAACTTATTAAAACACCCATGAGTGTTATGTTCGAAAGGTATCACTCCTGAGAATTTGTATAAAAATGGAAATTAACAACATAGCACATGATTTTGTTGTTATTATTATTAGCACCGCGTCTTACTACCCGTTCAGGTTATACGCACTTACGCTAATGTGTAATGGTAGGATGATTGTGAGATGTACTGGAGGACCTACAGTTTAATGTGGGATCCCCACGGTGGAGGCCTGGCATTCCTCACATTCACAAGATGTCTTGTCAGAGGTGAAGGAAGGGTTTGGTGATTTTGTTGTTGTTGAGGTTATGATGTAGATTTTGACAATTGTAGAGATATCTGTAAAAATACTCGCGCTCCCTTCGGACGCACCTTAAGAACACGAGCTATCAGATTACACAGCCACCTTCAACTTAGGAGGGATTTATGCTGTCAATAGTACAACTACAACTGCCAAGCTATTACATTTGATAATCACGGTAATAGCCACATCTAAATATCATGTTCTTTAAATTGAAAAATGACACCTGGACACGAGAATCAAACCTTGACCTTTGGCTTAGTACACCCACCGCCAAAACAACTCTCATTTGTCAGCAGAAAGTTTTCCCCTGATCACAATACATATGAACAAAATACTATATTTTTTTGATTGATTTCAAGAACCCAAGCAGCTTATAAAAGCTGAAAGATTTAATTGAGCACACTAATTAAGAGAATAATTTGGTGTGAAAGGAGGGGAGGGGGAGGCAAAATAACACTGCCCCAAACCTCCTGAATCCTTTGGACGGCTTTGATAATAGTACTATACATGTAACACTTTCAATTTTTAAATTTAACTAGGCCTACTTAAAATCATTACAAGCGCAGTAAGGGTAGCCACAAACCTGGAAAACAGCGAATACCTGGAATAGTCATGGAAAGCTAAGGAAAAAATCAGGGAAAATAGGGAATTTTAGTTACTGTCATTATTTTATCAAAACAAGAGAAACATTAATATTTCCTCTTAACACATTTCCATTATTGTATATTATGGCAATCACAGATAAAGTGAACTAATAATAATAACCTTCAAACACATTGTGTTGCTTCGATTATTTTCTTAACCTGAACCAAGGTCATTTAATGCACATGTGTGTAAACTTTGTTTAGGTGGAACGGGAGGGCTCATTCAAATTCATGAGACATTATCCGATCACGTATTTCTTACCGTATTCACTTACTTGAGTAAAGCAACAACAATATTGTATATCTCCACTGTTCTGATTCGTTCCTTGTTAATCTTACGTGCATTTGAGCCTTGACCTCCCCATCACCGGAACTGACACCTTTGTCAATGTGTTCACCAGTGCAGGTCACAGACAATTAATATCAATTAAAACATGTGTGCAATTGAAGATCTATCAATACTCAGTGGCTAACAGTTATATAAACGGACAAAACATGATGAGGGAAAAATTAAAAATTTTGTACGGAAAACCTGGAAAAGTCAGGGAATTTGAAAAAGGATTTTCTGTGGCTACCCTGGCAGTGATTCTTTAAAGTCTAAACTATAATCTGAATTATTATCGTATACCTAACTGTTCCTGTGGTGTAGTGATCAGTGTACCTGACTTCAAGCCTAGGGGTCTCTGGTTCGATTCCCGGCTGGTATCTTGGGTATTTTCCTTGAAAGGGGAACTATCCCAACGGCCACTCGAGTTGACTGGACTGTGAAAGATGGGAGGATCACGGTTTGATCAAGCAGTCAGGTGTATTTAGTGTGATTTTCTTAAATGATTTCCTTCTCTCTCTCCACACACATGTGGGTACATTTACTCTAAATTCAACCTTTATCATCACTAACCCAGTAGCGTAATTAGTAAATAAGCTTATAACCTGAATGAGTAGTAAGATGCGATGCTTAGAAAAAAATACATATACAAATATATATATATATATATTGTGTTACCTCTAAAATTTCCATTTTTTTCCGTGTACAAAAACTTGTTGGTGCCAATGACTTTTTATTTGCTCTAGCTTTTTTTTTTGTCTACTAAACAAAAGAGTCACATTATTTTATTCCTGATTGTATTGGCATTACCCTTGTATTCTACCAAATAAATCTCAAATTGAGTCCTTTTGGAAAATCGGAAATACCTTTGAAAGCACTTAAAAATGAGCACCTCAATATCTGTATAGTCCTCTCATACATGGTCAATACGGTTGGGTTTTAGCCCAAGAGCAGGAGTTGTGAAACTTATTTGAAGCCTTTTCTAAGGGGGTTCAAGTTGCTAACTGCCCCGTTCGTGTCATATGCCAGTGAAGATAATTAAAACAATCCCAGAAAAGCATATACTTGTAGAGTCATTTGGTTTTGTGTTTTTTTGTTTGTTTTGTTTTACAGAAACTAATTTTCTAGGTGTCCCCGGGACGATGCTGGCCATCATCGTGGGGACATGCAGCGGTATCCTGGTGTGTGTGGTAGTACTTTTAGGAGGGTGCCTCTATATCAGACATCGCAAAGGGCAACGTTCCACTACACATTCGTCAACATCTTCCGGAAATTCCAACCAGATGTGTGATCAAGATCTCGGTACAAAATTTGAATATACTTTTTTTTCTTTCAAAACACCTTTTGAATCTTAAATTCGATATTTCTTCAAATCTCCTTAAGAATAATTTGAAGGTCCCATTTTAAACTAAATATTAAGATTTTGAATTTTGAATTAAAAACTACAGATTTTTGCTCAGATTCAGACTGAAATTTGAAATGTTTAAGTTTTGCCAACCTTATTCCCTCATCACCATCACCAACACCAACAGCTGTTTTCAGCTTGTGGCCGGGTCTGTTTAGTAAAGTACCTCCATCATTCTCTGTCCTTCCACCATTCTTCTTCCTTTAATTGCTTCCATTTTTCTTTCATCTCCACATTTTCTCTTGTAGCCTACCTGTTAGGGCTATGCACATATGTACTAATTACACTAATGGGTTAAAGATTAGAAAGGTTTGATCTAAAGGAAGTGCACCCGAATTTGCGGGGAGGGAAATGGAAAACCATTTATAAAAAAAAACACCCTCGGTGCACCCAACCGGGATCAAACCTTGATCTCCCCATATTTGTCACTCTAGTCTAACATGAGAGTAGTGCGTTAGACCTCGCAGCCACATGTGAATTTTATGGCATAAAATTGTATAAATAACAATATAACCTTTTTTAAAGCATAAAACAGCAAACAAATAACATTCACATTTCAATTCAGCTTCAAGAATATTTCATGTATTTAATTTGAATTTGCTTCGAACTAAAATAGCGGACTTTGCACACCCCTATACAAGAATGTAAAACTAAAACACTCGGCTGCGGATGTAAACATCTTTGGCGCCTTTGTATTGCTACTGGTGGCTGCCCTTCAAACTAATGGCAGATTAAAAAATTTAAACCTCTACGTAATTATAACTTCTTACACTATATGTAAACATTTTAACATCTCATTATAGCAATTTAGCTCTTTTTAATGAAATCATCCGAATGTATGACACATTACCTGTTTTGTTTTAGAGAGGTTGTTTATAAATCATGTGTTATCTCCTCTAGACACTATAGAACGTGGAACATTCCAAAAGTACATCTCCACATTGCGGCCAGAGGCGTCGCTGTTCCTAGCCATGTTGAACGACACCCGCAAACAAGTTAGAGACCTCTACCAGTTGAACAACTCAAGATCATCTGTCATACAGGCCTACAGGTAGATTAACATCATCTTACAAATCTATTTATTTTTGGTTAAAATTGGTAAATTATCTTTTATTTTAAATTTCATAAAGCAACAAATAGATTACAGCTTTAGCCCTTTTTAGATACCTAACAATTGAAATATAGAAGGTTAAAACAAATTATATAGCTTTTTTAGGGAATGTTTATTTTTATTAGTGTGTATTTGGTCACAATATGACCGTCATAATATTCTGTTCAAACACGTTTTACCACCCACTGTTCTTTGGTCTCACTAATCTGAGGAAACTCTGATTTGTTATTGGAATGTTATATTTAAATCATATTTAATTCAACAAAACTAACCATAGCTCACATTTAAAAGACCAAATAATCAATTTCGCAAAAGGATTCATTTTTGTTTTGTTTCGTGTATGTATTCTTTTTTATTCTGTGACTCTGTCCTGAGACAGGTGTCAACTGGACGGACATCTTCCATTTTCTTTGGTCCTGAGCGTCTTCTTTCATCCTTTTCTAGTTTCATCCTTTCTTGATATTTGTTGGCATTCCACACTTTTTTCTTCCTCTTTTTCTCTCTATACTTTCCTTCATGATCCTCTACATTAAACAATACTTATAATGTGTGGCCCAACCAAAACGTTTTTCTCTTCATTATCCTTATCAGGATCCTTTTCTTTCCTACCCTCCTCAACGCTTACTCATTCCTCACATGGTTCATCCATTTTACCCTCTCCACTCTTTCCCAAACCACATTTCAAAACCCTCCCAATATCTNCCCAAACCACATTTCAAAACCCTCCCAATATCTTTGTTCCCTCTTTCTGATTGTCCACGTCTCAGATCCATACATCACCACATTCCACACAAAACACTTTGCAAACTTCTTCCTTAACTCACTCGGGACTCTTTCCGCTTTCAGTAATCCCCTCACCCTTCCATATGTTCCCTTTCCCATATTTATCCTCCTTTCAACTTCTTCCATACACTATCCATTCCAAGTCATTAGACTTCCCAAATATTTGAATGACCTTATTTGTTCTAGTTTCTTCCCTTCAATGAATATAACAACACTGCCTTCTTCCTTACCAACTCTCATCACTTTCGTCTTACCGATGTTTACCTTCATTCCAAATTTCTTTCCCGCTCTTATAATAGCATCCATCATGTCCCTCAGTTCTTCTTTCAACATCGCTTGATCATCCACGTACATAATAGTTTTTAGTCGTTCTCCGTCTAGTATGTATTATGATCCATAAGCGGTACAATGCACTTTAGATGTTTTAATAGCCATTCTAATATTCTAACTAAAAGTAATAAAAACACATCCCACAAAATGTTGGTGTCTCTAGTAGTTTGTCGTGGGTTTCAGACCGGTGCTGATGGACCTGGTTCGTATCCTGACCTTGCTCAACACACCTGTGCACTCTTTAGGTCCACCCCCGGAGGACTGGAGGGTGCTATTTGCTTGGGGAGATAGGGTGCTGTCCAGATACAAGAGGCAAAATCCACACCAGGTGACTTGCTAGCTCTGCGGGATTGTTAGGGTCTTAAACATCTTGACATGGCCAATAACCGAAAGGCAGCTGATGGAGGTGTGCAAGACCGACACTTTTGATTCTGTTTGGGGTCTGCAAATATCCTAATGTTTTGGGCGAGATTGGGTAAATTTACAGTCCCTAATTTTGTGGTTTAAAGTTGGTTGATTAGCCAGCACATTTATCTGAGTAGTGCTGGAATAAAGTTAGCCAATGTAAAACAATATTAGACACACAATTATTACATTAGGAAGCAGCCCATGTCAGTGAAAGTACATTTTTAAAATGTGTTTCGAGGATGTCAAAATCGATTCCCCACTGACCTGCTGAAAACGGGGAGGTTGGGGTTTGAATCCCCACTGGGTCTACTCAGAGTGGTTTTTCCTGAATGGTTTTCCATGCAAATGGGGGTAGATTATCTCTAAAATGCTTCCTTCATAATCCATACCTCAGTAGAGTATTTATCATATTGTATGTTGGAAAAAGAGGGCTATAAGTGCAAAAAAAGATGATTCTGAGTTAATGATCATGGCATTGGTTAAATTGGGGGTTCCTCTTTATAGTGATGAATTATCTGTCAGTAGATGGAATGTTGCATCGTTTCTAGAATCAAGTTAGAATTAAGTTTGTAAATCATTTGATGATATAATCAGTCGGTTCATAAAGTGCACATTAAATACATCAAATAAATGTAACAACTACAAAAAAACAATATAATTATGATGGCTAATTGATATCTCCCGGTACAGTTTATTTAGTTTAAGCCATGATTTATATTTAGAAGAAGGTACAGGAAAGGTGGATAGAAAAAACAAAAGGTAACAAATACAATATGGCTGTTTCAATGAAAAGACGAACTTAGTTAATACTTTACATTGATGTCAATACCTCTTTGTCCAGTGGAAGCAATGTAAAGTGTAAACTACAGTAGCCCCATGGCTTCTTTGGTGCTGACTGACAGCTTTGAAACGTTACCAGACCAAATTATGTATCCCCACGCCGAACCATATGATCTACAAAAACATTTGTTTAGCAGCTTTAACTTCTTACAGTCAAAATTTAGGTATATACCTAAATGTTGAGTGTCATAAGTGAGCTGTGAGCTGTCAGTCAGCACCAAAGAAGCCACGGGGCTACTGTATGTTCTTTTTATTGTAAAAATCATATTGTGTTGGTTGCCTTTTATATGTTTTCTCTTCTTTTTCCTGTGCTTCCTTTAATTTAATCTAGTTATTGTTTTCCCCCGGACATTTTGTCAAGGATTCTGTAATAACTATATGAGCATAATATTTTAATATAATTCGGCAAGATGTTGATCCACACGTGTACATTTCCATGGAAGTCGAGCAGTGCCGGCCGGCTACCATCCCCCAGAGAATATTTTATTATATCCTGTTAACGAGCGAGTGTCGTGCAACCTATGGACCTTGCCTGCTTGATGGTAATGTCTGAATCAGTCACTTTCAAATAATAACCTGTTGGCTCTCTTGAGAATAGGGGGTGGAGCTTCAATCCAGTCGAAGAGAAGCCTTGCTCTAGGACAGCTAGAACAGGGGAGTCAGCTAAACACAATTTATGAGGACACTGGATAAATAAATTGTGATCTCACAGTTCCGTCGCATGGAGTTGTGCCCGAGCCTTTTAACAGTTTGTGAGGTCCTTCGATATCACAAATGTTCCCGCATCGCAGAATAATGTGTTATATATAACCCCTTCTGCAGTATCTTAGTTAGATTTTGTCTAAATTAGGGGTGGGACCCTCGAATCCTTAAGGACATCCGAGATTCAATGATTCAAGAATATTTCAGATTCGAGATTTGAATTTTTATTTTTTTTAAGTTTTCAAGTGAAATTTGTGTTAGAGCTCTAATTCTGCTTATTGGTGGTTCAAAACCAATTAGAATTATAGAATGAACTTAACAACCAGACTCCAGACCAGTAATTTAACACTTAACTGAATGTATGAATGTTATAATGAATGGATTATTAGAACAAATGTTAACATATTTTACTAGTTATATTTTCTATTATTCTATCATATTTATATTTACTCTTATGTTCATAATTTTGTCCAAGATTCGGATTTGAGTTTGATTCGTAAAATAGTTGATTTGATCCCACTATAATCTCAATAAATAATAGGCAGCCATTGCCTCTTTGTCCAATTGTAGCAAAATCGATTCAGGTAATCTGATCACTTAGTAAGTGCTATCGAGTTTTAAGGATCAAATAACGACTTGCTAATTCATAATTTGTTTTCAAATTGATTTTGACTAAGAGTTTATTATTTAAAAAAAATATGTTATTGAAGTAATTGTAAAAATATTAAAATGCAGTCTTGCCTAATAAAATAAGAATGAACATATTGCAAGAGTCTAAAATATGTTCGTGTTTTAAATAGAATGTATTCTCAGAAATCGATATATCTCAAGAATCGAATATTTTTCTGGTTTTCTATGTGAAGATAAATAATAGATATAAAAGATAATAAAAATAATAATACAAAATTAGGCATTATTGAGCTCACTATTTCCAATGTATGTTTAATTGTTAAGCATGTTGTTTTATTTATATATTTTAAATCGCTTGTATTTTTATTTTAGCTTTCTTATCAAAATAAATTATAATACCTCAAGATGATAAAGTTGATCAAAAGGTAAGTAGGCCTAATCTGTTTGTTTATTTCACATGTTTTTTTTTTAGAAACATAACCAATTCTAACAACACTTTCAAAAATAACAAAGCCACTCAAATTTTCATTGATTTTATTTTTAAACAATAATATGAGTCTAGATTGTTTAATTTGGCTGGATTTTAACCTGTATTTTGTGAGGGGTGGTTGGGGTTGATTAAAATCGAAAGCATGATTGAAATAAATCTTAACTCACAGTTTAGGCCTATATTGTGCAATGTAGGTCTATTTGTAAATCATTAAAATTTATAACGATTTGCTAGGATTCGAGATTCGAGCTTCGAAAATAAAATGTAGATTCGGATTCGAGAAATAGTGGATTCGACCCATCTCTAATAATTAGGTTAAATGGATGGGTCAAATTTGTGATTGCAGGTGGCCCAGGCTCAGCTGGCTAACTTCCTAGTCCCCATACAGACAACCCGCCCATCACCGGCACAGCTTATTTACCTGGACCAGGATCCCAGGCACGGTAGTGTGACCACCTTCCAGCCGGTTGCCAGTCTATCCGTTGACACCGATAAGCAGACCCCAAGCTCGGAGTGGAGTCGGCGAGATCTGGCCATCTCTGCCTTCAACAGCAACTACAGCGTGGGACAGCCCAAACACGGTGACGTACCCGCAACACAGATCTCCCTCCTCGACTACCCGGGCTGGGAGTGGCAGGAGGAGGAAGATGACTTCCTCGCTTTGGGCTCGCGGCCGCAGGACGAGATTACCACTGAGCTCTGACACTGGCCTTTAAATCCTGGGCTCGCCACAGGACAATATTACCATCGATTTCTGACACTGGCTGTAATATCCTGGGCTCGTAGCAGGACAATATTACCATTGATTTCTAGACACTGGCTGTAATATCCTGGGCTCGTAGCAGGACAATATTACCATTGATTTCTGATACTGGCTGTAATATCCTGGGCTCGTCACAGGACAATATTACCATCGATTTTTGACACTGGCTGTAATATCCTGGGCTTGTCACAGGACAACACTACCAATGAGCTCTGACACTAGCTTCAATATCCAGATCTCACAGCTGCTGAAAAGAGTACTATTTGGGGTAACTTGACAAAATCAGCTTTGGTCCTGATTGATGAATACTGGGCTCACTGCCACAAGATTCTCAAAGAGAGCTCTCTCTTTCTCTCTCTCTCTCTCTCTCTCTATATATATATATATATATATATAAATAAAAAGAGAATATCTCCATTAAACTGTTTCAAAGTTAATGTCCCTATAGACAAATAACCAGGATCTGGTTTAGTAACCTTTCCCAGAGTTGACAGGCATCCTTCAGGAGTGGAGAGACAGCGTTTCAATGATTCACTCGCCAGGTCAAGTATTTGTTGCTCGGTAATGATAATATTATCAGGATAGTAACTGTGACGGGGGGTTAAAATAAGTTAAAGACGTTCAACATTAGTAAAAGTGATAAGCTTGCATGAAGCTTAGAAATTATGAATTCGAATTTAAATGTGTTACTTTTGAATAATGAAATTTATTTTTTATTTTTTGATCATTGATCTGTAATAAAAATATGATCAACAATTTTACTGTCACATTTCTCGTAAGTCATGTGGCTGTATTTATATTTCATTTTAAAATGAATTAAATGTCATGTTAAAATATTAGTTTCGAAACATTTTCCAAATCTTCATACGCATTAAAAAATATTGTGTTAGTAATAAAATATTTTGGGTTGTATCTGAATTGTATTAAGGACTTTTGTGTGATAACCTTGAAAAATATACCTTCACCACTAGGAGTGTGTGAAGTCCATTTTTTCAATTCAAAGTGAAGTCGAATCAAATAATATGAGATATCCCCGATGCCGAATAAAAGTTTGAATATTTAAAAAAAAGGTTCTTATTGGATAAAAATATTATACTTTGCATAACTATATACATTTTGGTATTAAATATAATTTACAAAATGCTATATTCTAAACATAATTAATATTTTTCAAGCTTTGTGATTGTGGAATCCGAATCTTTACTCTCGAATCAAAGTGAACGAATATTCTAAGCTAAGTCAAAGATTTACCACATAATTTTGCTGAGAGTGCATCATATTATTCAAACGATCAATGATCTTTGGGATTGCGGGGATGATCCCTAACAACAATCTTAGAAACTATGCTTGATGCCATCTATTATCCCTCCTGGGAGTAAATGTAACTAAACTAAAACATAGGCCGATTTAATTTATGGATATTATTTTCAGTGATTTGTGGTACATAAAATGATTGAATTTGGTTTTAAAAAAAAGTGGGAGTACTGTGTAAAAAGTCGGTAAATAAAATCTTTATTTCAGGTTAAAAATTGGAATAAATCAACTTTTAAAGTGATCTGGTGCAATAAATAGAAAAATTGCTACTAAAATTGGTCCATAACAAACCATAAATGGTAGACTACAAATATATAAACGTTTTTATAAATATTTGACTTAAGTCACAATTTGTCCATTAAATTTCTTAGGCTGGAGGAAATTTTTTGCTGTTATTGAAATGTTGATTTAGATAATTCACATTTAAATAAATAACAATTGGCCATAATTCTCATTTAAAAGGTCAAGTAGTAAATTTCATGGAAAGATTGTGTTTTATTTTGAGCAAAAAATAAAAAAATAATCAAAAATGCCACAATGATTTTTAAATAAGTTTTGATTCTTTTTTTTAATGTTCTAAGTAAAAACATGGCTTTCTTGTAATTTGTATTTCTGCGTAACTACAATATCATAAATATTTCCGTGAATTGTAAGATGATGATGGTGACCTGGCAGTCTAGGGGTAAGGTGTCAGACTTCTATGCTGGTGGCCGGGGTTCAATCCTCGGTCCCGGCAAAGATATATCTGATTACCAAACCCTTCCATCACCTCTGACAAGACATCTTGTGAATGTGTGGAATGCCAGGCCTCCACCGTGGTTCGG
>CABFOV010002750.1:0-20000 GCA_902141375.1 Timema poppense
GTAGAAGACCATACATGTCTAGCCAACACACCAAGGTGCCCCAACCCCAGAAAGTGGTTACATGTCCGCCACTGCCAGTAGAGGACCAGAAATGTCTAGATGACAAGTCCTGTTGGCATACGTTAATAATATATTTTTATTTTCTCGCTATCTTACAGGTAGAGAAAGTATTGTGATCGTCAACAAAATCGAACTCGAGATTTTAATGAATGTCGACGTTTCATGACCCCCCAATTCCGAAAAAGGGTTTTTTGAATGTATGCCTGTGTCTCTGTCTGTACTTCCAACTAAAGCCTAAACTATTTTACCGATCAGGATAAAACTTGGTATCTAGAGTTTCTATTAAGTTGCCCCAAAGGGTTTTTGAAATTGGATATCTAACCCGAAAATTAAGGGTAGTTTACTGAAGGGAAAAAAGATAAATAGTTGATTTTCTCAAAATCAGCTTAAACGAGTTTGAAAAAATTTCATTTTTAAACATTTTTAAATATTCCAAACAAAATGGCTACTCTCAATACTTCGTAAGGGCTCTAACCTGATGCATAAATTATATTTATTTTTTATCATATCTCCGAAGCTATTTGAGATATGAAATTATTTATCATTACAAATATATAGATATATTTATAATACAAATAGTTAATACGAGGTATAGTTTTATAAAACCAATAACTTTCAAGTTATACGCAAATACTCATATTTTTTAACTTTTTGAAAAACAAATAAAGTATTGTGACCGTAATAAAATCTAACCTTAAATGTTGATTGATGTCGACGTATCATGACCCTCCGAACCCTGAAAATTGGTCTTTTCAATGCCGTCTGTCTGTGTGTCTGTTTAAACTGAAAATTAAGAGTAGTTTAATAAAGGGTGAAGAGATAAAAAATCGATTTCCTCAAAATCGGCTCTAACGATGTTGATTAAAATTTGAATATAGTCGTTGATTAAGATTACAAATAAACTGGCTATTTTTATTTTCCCATGGAAATGTCTTTTAGGGTATTTTACAGAATTAGAAATGTCCTTATCTCCGCTACTATTTGAGATACTGAATATCTTATCATTGCAAAATTGTAGGACTATTAAAAATAAAAAAACTTTTATATGAAATATATTTTTATAAATCCAACAGTTTCTGAGATATTGTCAAATATATTAATACAATTTTGTGAGCTTTAGTTGCAAAGAGATACTACTTAAGTTTTAACGCAATAATTCTCCAATGCCATAGAGTAATTAAATATAAGTAAGTCTCTCAAAAAGATTATGTTGTTTTCCCCTAAACCTCTTAGGAGAAATGTTTGTACAACAATGATCTATATCGATTTTAGATTCAATAGTCAATATTTACATTTTTTATTAGTCAAAATTTATAAATGAGGAATTTAATAGCAATGTGATGAGTTGAATATGTGCAAAACCTAATAAAATGTCAAAAATTTTAACCGGAAGTCGAAATTTTAATACTAAGTGGTGACCCTTGTTGACCCAATATTGATATTTTTCGGTCCAAACATACAAATGAGGACATTAATTATTTAAAAATAAAAAAATAAAATTTAAAACCGGGACTCAAAAGATGTTTTAAATATATATAGTGCAATGTAGTCTTGGGTTTACTAGTTTAATTATTTCGTTTCACATATATTACGAGTTTTGAGTAAATATCTCCATTTTTAAACAATAGAGCGAGAAAGACCGTGCGGAGTTCCGTACCATTTATTTTAAATGTCTTCACTTTTATTAAATGTCCTCATTTTTATAACAATGAAAAGTCCATGATGATAAATTTAGGAGCCTATAGCCCCATCCTAACTCTGCCTTGAGAATAAAAGTAAAAACAAACATTCTCAAATATAGTTCAGTTTCTCCAAATATATAGTGTTATCAGTGATTTTTTATTGTCTTTACGTCGTCTGTAGTTCAAGCTCTAAGATGATTATTTATTGTCATTGTTATGAAAACATATGAGGATTATTGGTATTATAATTACTATATTAATTGAATTAAGAACTATGTGACATATATTGCGCTTAAATTATATTTGAATTGTTTTGAATTTATATATTAAAATTAATTTGAAATTTAACGCTCTCCTTACAGATAAAATGTCTGTGGACGCTCTTAGGTATTCTAGTCTTGGTTAAAATATTCATAAGCGCTGGGTCTTGAACAGTAATCCAACTTTGTATGTGTTGATAAGCAAGTGTGTTTAGAAGCTTTGAATTGTTCGGTGGACGTAATTTACTTAGCTGTTTATAGAGTGCAGTGCTCTACTGTTTAAAACAATAGTAACACTTCAATGGTAACACTTCTAAACTTGGACAAAACAAAAGGGGTAGTATTCAAACAGATGTATGTGTTGGTAGGAAGTTGGGATTACAAACTTTGAATAGTTCAGTAGTTATAGTTTATTTAGCTGGAGAGTACACTGCAATAAGGTTTATAATAGCACTAAACTATCTTTCATTAACTAAACATTGTCTAAAGCAATACGCACGCATAACTTGACTTCCAAATACGAGATCGGTGTTCAAATGGGTACACTTTCCCAAAATTCAGCCTTCCTAATCACTAGCACATTAGTGTAATGAGTATATATACGTATAGTCCAAACGGGATGTAACAGGTAGTGCTAAAATAAAATAAAATTAAAAACTTATATTATATTGTAAAGTTATCAGATTTTTTATTGAGATATGATTTTAATAATAATAAGATGTGAATAATTATTTTAATTGGTGTTTATGTTACTTTTATCCTAAGCTCTCCACCACAGAGCTCGCAAACCTTAACTCAACATTTCCATTTTTTAAAAGATCTTTTTTTTACACAACCGAGGGGAATACCTTTTTTATTTCTACTTGAATGATTCAGAGTGGTATCTACTTCATCTTATAACAGTAACAATTGGATTTTACACGAATTTTGAACAACTCAAAACAGAACCGTTGTCTAGTGTTTCTCCAATAAATTATCATGAAATGTGGCCAATCGACCCAGGGCGGGATAAAAAGTATTATATTGTGCTCGCTTCTACTTATTTATTTCAACGTGGTTGGATGGTGGGGAGTGACTTGGCAATCTCTCATGAAGCTAGATTAATTCTTAACAGCCCGTTTTGAAGAGCGGTTAAAATACTAAAAAATAAAAAAAACAGTTGTGTTTGTTTATTAGTTTTCATTGTTCAATTTTTACACAAGGTCTTACTATACTTATGGGCTATACAAATTAGAATAATGTAGTAAGAATGAAGAAGGTAAAATTGAGAGGAAATATATCCACATATACGTATATATAAAAGAAAGTAAAACCATTTAGGATAAACACCTTTGTACACCTGAGTGAGGCTTGAACACCCATCTGTAATACTACTTACGACACATTCACGTTAAGCTTAATCCGGCTCTATAACATTTAATTTTGTATCTATTTAGTAGATAGGTATTATTAGTAATACTATTATTAGTCTAGTGTCATTGCAGTGTAAGTTTTGGAAAAGTGCTTGAAAATTATATATATTTATATTATATCGTGAGTAATATATTAACCAAACAATCCTAGAAAATATCTGAAGATAAAAATATACGATTTATTTTAAAATTCTTTAATCTCACTTAAATTTAATGTTAAACTATAACTGAATGAAACAACAATACAAATCGAATTATTTGTAGAAAAAATTCAATAAATTAAATTAAAAATAAATTATAATGTGTATGTATAGCTAAACAAACTGCAAGTTCCCGGCACTATACAGGTGAAGTTAGTGGTATTTCTAATATTTATTTGGATTACCTGCCACACACACTGAGCGTGCCAGCTGGAGACACGGCGGGACACTTGGGCAAACACATACGCACAGAGGCCCTCATTTGTTCGGGAAATGCGTGTGTGAGTATGGGTGAGACGCTTATTCGGCCAAACATTGAATTTTTATGTAAGAATCGACAGGTTAGAGTTTCTTATTAATTACTTAACAAATTGATTGTAATTTAAAATGTTAACTGTGTTCTTATTTTCATTGAAAATGACATATTGTTTTAGTTACTTCTATATGTTTCTAACCACCTTTCCTGTACCTTATTCCAAATATTATACAACTACCTCATAGAGCAAAAAGAGGTTTTCCTTATTGATATTAACAATCTGTTTGTACCATTCAATTCTTTGGAAAATAAAATATGTAAATAGCTTTATAAACATGTTTCTCTTATCTTTTCTTAAAAATTAGAATTCAATTTAACTATTTTAGTTATTTTGTTATAAACAATAACACAATCTTTATGATTTCATTTCACACCTAGTGAATTTAATGGTAAAACTTTGAGAACCACTGGTTTTAAGATGGAGTTAAGCTATAGCCTACTACATTTTACCTCGTGCGTTTCGCACTGTGAGCAATACTAAGCTGTACGTTGGATGGTTTAGTAGAGTAGTTTCAATCGTAGGACCAGCATGGACTTCTATGGTTGTATCGATGAAAATCTTAATAGCTCAAACTCTTGTGGAAGTGATAGTGATGAAGAGGAAGGGTTGTTGTTATCAGCAGTTTTGGATGAAAAAGAAAATAAACGATTCTAGGTACTTAATATATGACGTAAGAAGCTAAATTTCTTGATGTCAGATCTGAAATGTGAGTAGGGAAAATCAAGAAAACATTTTCAGCTAACTGAAGTGGAACTTTAAAATCTTCTCGCCCTCATTAAAGCCAAAATCCATAAGAAGGGCACTGGTTGGCGGAAGGCCATTTCCCTAATAGAACGACTTTCTGTATGCTTAAGATGAGGAGGTACTATAACACCATTTACAGACTTAATGTTTTCCAATTATTTTAGTATTTGTTCCTTAAAACAACATATAATGAATTACAAGGGTATGTCATGAAGAACAAAAATGTGTCCCGGTTGCTGATGGTTTGGTGAGGGGTATTTGCATTCAAGTGATTACTGTTCATTTCGATCCCTTACCTCAGTAGAAATTTAGCCAAAAGGGCTTGGTTGTAGCTGATTGTGGGGATTGAAAGGAGACAGACTTGCTGAAGTTGAGTCAAGACTGAGAGATGAGCTTCCTGAAACGCTTTCCGACCAAGTAGAGAAGCATTCCTCTTCAGCGGATGACACAACATTGAAAACTTGTCGTTTGACTTTCATTTGGAAGTAAGGAGGACATTTTTTTTTATTGTGTCACACATGGAAAGTAGTCCAAGGTATCCCGTTCTTTCACTAACTCATTACGTTCACGAGTTTTTGTAAGACAAGCAATCACTTTGTCAGAATTTTAATTTTGTGGGGATATTGCGAAGCTTTAAGTTCTGTGCACAGTTGCCAATATCATCCTGGCGAATATTCCTTGTTTCGTGGCTTTCCTTAGCAGGGTTTTATAGAACATTTATCTGTAGAGATTCGTTGACATGCACAGATTCTTGAATAGGAGATAAATTAGTTTGGTTCATAAAAAAGAAAATTCAAAGAAATTGTAGCTATATAATCTGCGCTGTTCTTGCTAACAAAAACAGAAACACAGCTATAAGTTCTGTAAAGAACGAATAAAGCTACTTTAGTGATCATAAGTCTAATATTGCACTTGTCACAGGTAAAATAATAGAATTCTAAAGGCGACGACCAAATATAGTGAATTTCTGTATTATTTTAAAGTGTATTTAATAATTAATAAGATTTTTTTTGTCCATGGAAATTGTCAGTGTAAGATTATTATTTTATTTTACATTTTTATCAAACAAGATGTTGGGAGAGAACTTTACATTCAACATTAAGCGCTTTGACTCTTTTCTTCAGAAAATATTTTTCTTTCAAATTCACCCGAAAAATATCTACGCCAAAAACATATTTACAGCATTCAAAATTATATCGAGCTAAAATTGAACTTCGTGATTTGGGGCCCATGACAAAATATGTAATTTAATATAGCAAGCTCCTATTTATGTACCCAACTTGACTTTTCAGTGTACCACAGCTTTAAAACTTACATTCCTACAAAAGGAGTAAGAACTAGATTAATGTGGAAGTGAGAGTTTGCAGAACAGTCTAGTTATAAACTCTAAGGTTTTTTTTACTATTCTTAAACTATACACATACAATATTCCGTGTTATATCACGAATGTTGGTATGCTTTGTTGCGTGCCCACAAATGCAAGTGACAGACACACATACATGACAGGACAAAGAGGGAAAGTAGATTAATAAACAAAGGGACTATTGAAGTTAAAGGATAGTTTACTTAGACTCTTGTAGAAAAATAGGGTAGAAGGAACTCCAATTTGCTTTTTTTTTTAATATCACTTATTATTTTTTTGCAGCTTATTCGATTTATTTTTCTGTCAACTCCCTAAAGTATTCTCTATGATTTTTACATTGTACTTTCATTATCTTAACTGGATCAATAAATTTGTTTTTTTTTTTTGTAACAAGTTGGTGGTTCACATCAATTGGCTACAGCTACACAATTGTTGCTTCTAGGATACATAATTTAATCTGTGAGTTTCTGGTGTTTATTTGAGTTTACGTTTTAATTTTTTTTTAACTAGGCTTAATATAAGTAGTTCAAATCAGGTGTTTAAGACAACAAAGGTTGCAAGCTTAACTCTTGATAAAAAAAAGATAATTGAAATCATTAGTTAGGCCATGTCCTGAATTCTGTATGGAACAAAGTGGTACGAAGTAAAATTAAAATCGAGTTTTTAAAAGGCAGCTCCAGTACAAAGATGCATACCAAAAAAAGGCTGTATTTGCGGCTGTGAAAAGTCTTTGTGCTGTTTCCCGTGTATTTAGTTTTCTCCCAGAAACAGTGGTGAATGCTTGTGGATAGTATAAGACGTCAATGATATAAACGTTTAACATAAAAAAATAAGAAACATGAAGTATCTGTGAATCACATGAATAGTTTCCTTTATCTTTCTTTGCGAGGCAAAGTAAACATATCGACTAGTCTAGACTCACAATACAGAGAAAACGTTAAAAGAACACAATACTCTTGTTGACAAAAATAGGCATATATTAAAAAGGTTAATTTCATGTGTTAAATTCTGTGGTGTTTTGAATTACCTCTCAAAAGTCATGACGAATCAGCATCATCTACAAATCCTGGTGTATACAAATCCTGCTGTATACAGATTCTACAATGAAATACCATTTAGAATCGGCCACTGTATTCAAAGGAACATCGAAAAAATTACAAAATGACATACTGGACTCTATGCTTAATGTCTGTAGGGAGGATATATAAAAGCAGATACGAGATTCTGAATTTGTAGCCATCGAATGTTACGAGACAACTGATGTAACGAACCATTGTCAGATGGTATTAGTTTTTAGGTATGTGGTTGAGGGGATGGCTTGTGAGAGGTTTTGGGGTTTCTTGTTCCTGAAGGAAGATGTGCAGAAACCTTAGCAAAATGCACAATAGACCACATCAATCCTCGTCTAGACACTTCAAAAGGAAGAGTAATAGCACAGAAGCATGCTGTTGATAATTTTATGAGTGGCTTTGATGGGGGTGTACAGGCCAAGATTAGAGAAACATATCCATTTGACTATTTTGTAGATTGCTACGCTCATTAGCTAAATTTGATATTGGAAAAAGTAACAAGTGCAAAAAGCAAAGTTCGAGGTTTTTTCAAACCTTTCTGCCATACCCGCATTTTTTCCGCACTCATCTCTACGATCTGATGTTTTAGAGCAAATAGTACAAGTCAGACTACCCAGAGATGCTACAACAAGACGGAACGACTGCATTCAAACTGATAACGTTGTGTACGACAGTATAAATAAGTTGGAGGAATGCCTCGAAGTTCTTGAGGAATAGTTCGTAAACAAACTTACTGTTAACGAGGCGAGTAGCCACAGAAGGGTTTTTCAGGACCCAAATTTCATGTTCTGGCTAACTTTTTTCCACAAAATTTTACCTAGCGTAGATTATTTGTACCAAAAACTACATACTAGGAACATAGACAGTTTAATGTGGCAAAATCACATTTGCATTTTTGAAAATGAGATGCAGAAAGAGAGGGAGCAAGGGAACGAAATAGAGAAGCAAATTAACGAAGAGTTCCCTGAACAACCAAGAAAAAGGAAAAGTATTGTTTAATGTAGGAGCAGAGTGGTGGATGCAAAAGAAGTGATGTCATTACAACTCATGTAAAAGACAGATTCGCTTTTACTGGTCATTTGGAGGCAGATTCTTTGTTACGTTATGAATCATTTCCCCAATTTTCTACTTGCTTTCCGGAAGAAAATCTCACCCGAGTAATCCAACACCACCCTTTCTTATAAAAATAAAAACTCCTGTCTGAATTGGGACTATTATAAATACAACAGGACTTTGACACTATAAGAGCAATACAACTATTAAACTTCATGGAGAAAAATAACATTATTTCAGTTTTCAGTGAGGCGACAAAGCCTCTAAAAATTATCTAACGACCCCAATGAAGTCTGCTGAATCTGAACGTAGCTTTTCAGCACTAAAAATAATAAATATTTTCCTAAGAAATACAACGACAAATGACAGATTGAATGGTTTAGCGATGGTTGCCACCAATAAGGAACTTATCACACAAATGAAGGACTTTGACGACAGAGCTATGGAAAAGTTCATTAACTTAAGGAGAGGCGTATGAACTTCGTATATATATATATATGTAATCTCTTTGTTTATTGCGTAATAAGTCATTTCTCGCAAGCGTAAATAATGTAAATAATGTGTATCCTACATATTAATGTTGTGAGCTTGTGAGAACATTGAACACACGGACCTATATAATCATGCACATTACACAGCTGCAGAGTTTCTACAACAGATCCACGTTATTTGGGGTGAGTTTAATTGTTTTTATCTTTGCATGTTGTTTGAAATATTAATTTTTGAGTTTAAATAAATGAATATTTAACAAAATATTTTCCGAAATTTGTGTCTTCTTTTAAGTGTATTACTTAGAAATAATTAATGAACTTAACACGCCGCGCCCTCCAGTTTCTAAAGTGACGAGCCGCCAATGATGCCTATACTTACAATTGAAATGTGGCGAAGAAATGAAAAAGACTTTAATGATTTATGTAATTTTTTAAACAATGTGGTGGCTTTAGAAGGAAAACTTGTTCATATCAGGGCACAACAAGAGAGTGGTTCCTTATTCCCCAAGTATAAATTTGTTTTTAGGTTGTTCTGTCAGTTTTTGATGCTCGAAATCATTTCCTGGTAATTGACATAGACACTAAAGAGAATAACAGTAATTGAACCCGCTTCGGTGACCTCGTGGTCTAACGTGCTACTATCGACTGTAAGCTAGACAGGCGAGATCAGGGTTCAAATTTCGGTTGAGTATACTGAGCTTTTTTTTTCAAAATTGTTTTCAACTCTCCCTTCACGTGAATGCACAATTACTTGAAATAAAGACTTTCTAATCCCTAAAACCACCGGCGTAATTAGTATATAAGAGTATAACTTGAATGGGATACGCAAAATAAAAAAAAAGTGGTAGCGGGATATTTTCAACTAGTGAGTTGTGAAAAAGCACTCGGAGAAGGTAAACTACAACTACCTGCTTACAGACCAATATCTGTTGTTGGACCACCTATGCCTCTTGTATTGGTTATCAATGAAGCTTTCCCATTAAAGTAAACCTTGTGCGAACCTGCCTTGGAGAAGAAGTATTATCATTCTATAAGGAATCTACAGTTATCTCCTGACCCACGCTCGTCGTGTAGGTTGAAAACCCCTTTAGAATATTGATTTATAAGTTTAGCGTATATGACCGCACCTTTGGGTGTGATGTTAAGCTGATCAACAAAAGGGTAAAGGCTACTTACTCTCATCCTTCACAACTTCATGAAGAAAGAAGGGCTTATATCTTGGGAGTGTCATGTGACACAATAACTTAGGAAAAACAATGGAACTTAGATAGTAGAGTAAACTCACAGTGATTACAGCCTTTGGAGTAGCAAGGAGCAATGGCTGCACAACAGGCCTACCTAACACGGCAGAAATACGAAGACTACTTCAATAGTCGCGAAGGTGCTGTTGAATGTCAACATTCTTACGTTACAAGAGGCAAACTTCATATCTGAGAAAACTTTCCTGTTGAAATTTCCATCGTTCAGCCATTCGTCCTGCAGCAATAAATGAGAATAAAGATATTAATTAATGTACGAAATAAAATTTTGGTTATTTTATTACTAATTTAAAAGAAACAGTATAATAATGTGTAACACATTATTGTGTGTTTCAATTAGTATGTAATAAAAATATATATGTTAAATAAATATTCAGACTCTTCTCCATGTAGCAATGAGTGTAACTAAATTTAAGTAATATCCTCTGAACACTTTGAAACACCTTTTTTTTAAATGGGAAAGTTATGATAGTTATTTTTTTAGCAACACGTCTTTCTACTCATTTGGGTTTTGCACATAAGTACTTATTACACTAATGGGCTAGGAATGGTAAAGGTTGAATATAGAGGAAGAGTACCCGTATTTGCGTGAAAGGAGAGTGGAAAAACATTGTAGCAAAACTGCCCTAAGTACATATAACGAAATTTCGAACTTCAATTTCCCCTTCATCGGAAGTTTATCCTACTATGAAAGTAGTGCCCTAGACCAAGCGGCCATTAATGTGGGTAATTATGTTATTGTGTCATTTTTATTACTTTTAGAAAATACATTTTGGTGTAATACTTTATAATGTGTTTTCTTTTACCAGTATTGAATCTATTTCCAGAACAGCCTATTTTCTTTCTTTATGTGATCTTTGTATTCGGTTGAGTACGTGTCATAAAAGCACGGATATTTCCCTAACTTTTACTGACAGTCCCAACAAAACACAAATTATTTAAAATAAACCCACATACACGCTCTTCAAGATAGCTCACGTTTTCCAACCCCACTGATTAGACTACAATGTGACTATAGCTGGGTAGAGGTTGGTGGATGAACGATATGTGCATGCTCAACACAGAATTTAACAAGAGTGAGGGTGACCTGGCGGTCTAGGGGTAAGGTGTCAGACTTCTGTGCTGGCGGCCGGGGTTCAATCCTCGGTCCCGGCACAGATTTATCTGATTACCAAACCCTTCCTTCACCTCTGACAAGACATCTTGTGAATGTGGGGAATGCCAGGCCTCCACCGTGGTTCGGATNCTGACAAGACATCTTGTGAATGTGGGGAATGCCAGGCCTCCACCATGGTTCGGATTCCACGTTAAACTGTAGGTCCTTCATTTCATCTCACAATCACCCTAACATTACACATTAGCGTAAGTGCGTATAACCCGAACGTGTAGTAAGACGTGGTGCTAATAATAATAATAATAATAACAATTGTGAGATATTAAAATATCACGGTCCACGATTTCATTCACGTACCGTAGCTTAGCCTGGCATAGCATAGCGTGATGTATGAACTGGTTCAGTTAAATAATTGTATGGGGATTTTAAACCCTAGTGCAACGCGGTAAAGCGGCACCATACAAACTCATCGAAAAGCAGTAAAAAAATATTTAAAGGCTAGGTAGGTCAAGTCATCGACACGATATTAGTGCATCCTATCAATAACTATTTTGTAATATAATATAAAATATCAATAAAACAAAGTTTGTGTGTGTGTAGGGGGTATTGCGCGATATCTATCACACGCAGGGGTCTGACATTATTAAAAATTACCTCTTGTGCATGGGCATGTGCACTTCTAAGCTGGAATCTTAAAATTTGAATTATATATATTTTTAAATTAATTAAAAGCTGCTTAAGGCAGTATAAGTAATACACAATTTATAACCATCGAGAACACAATAATACAAATTTGTTGTCAAGGTATATAAAAATGTTGCTATACAAATAGAATATATATTACAATTCACATATCAGGCATAATACACCAGTATCTCGAGGTAGCCTCTCGCGCAATATTGAAGCACACATTAAGATAGAAAATAATAAAACACCCCTTTTTATTTTCAATGTGTTCACTATATCTTTTTTTTTACCATTCAAAATCCATAAGAGATGGTGAGTTCATACAATATAATACATACCAGCCTTAAAAATTTATGTCGATGACTTCGTCTTACTCGTATCGACCACTTGCACCACGCTGATTTTGTGTGTTGATGGCTTTTCTGTCGATGACTTTTACCTTTCGTGTAATCCACTTTTTTGTAGATGAATTGACCTGCACCTTAGAAAAGCATAACAACACTGCGTCGCATACGTAGCCTCATTTGTGAATCCACATTCAAGGACTCACTCTCGCAACAGACTAGACTTCCGAGCTGACGATGGATCGATTGACACATCTCTTGGTTGAATTTACTGTCTTCCTCCACACAAGTTTGGGCACATTCCTTCTAAATTCAACTTTCCTCATTCAAAACTGGTATAATTATAGCATGTGCATATAGACAGATTGGGTAGTAAGACGTGGCATTAAAAAACACACGAGAGTTACGCGTTTGGCCATTCGACCACCTTTTCGTGTCGGTAATATTTTTTTGGTACTGAATTCAATAGATAATTAAGGACGGAAAAATCAGTGGCGTGTGAGGGACACATACGACACAAGTTGTGTATTATGCCAGTTGTTAAAGTGGTAATAAGACCAGCTTTCCTTCCCCTTCATTGTAAAGGCTGTCATAGGACTCGGGAATAGTCTACAAGGGAAAAGGGAGAAGGAGGGACTCTTTGTTTGGGGTCGTCGGTGGAACGGGAAGAGAAGGACGTGGAAATTGGTCGGCGATATTACGGTCACCCCTCTATGTCGCGCTTCAAATTCGGCCCAGGGCAGGGGTGTGCCAAGGGACTTTTCCCTTTTATCTGTTCGTTAACACCCCCGCAACCGCCCCCCCCCCCAAACAAATTGACGAATAGATGGTGATACAAAAGGAAACCTGATATAAGATTGACAGTATTCGAATATCACTCTATGCAATGGAATAGATTATATATGAACACATACATTATGCAGATTTGGTTTCCCTAACACTAGTTAAGAATTAATTATTTTCATATTATTTGGGATGATTAAAGGAATGAGATATGGACGATCACCAATTTCCAAAATTACATTAATAAGTACAAAATTTAAAACTCATAAAAGAGCAATTAAAATTTGTTTAAAATCAATTTCGTGTATTATTTAGCAATGCGTCGTACTAACCATCCACATATACATATATGTACTAACATCAATCATGTGTTAGGGATGAGTATGGCTGAATTCAGAGGAAGCGTACCCACATTTGCGTTGAGGGAGGGCCAATATATATTCAGTAAAAGCACTCTCGGTACAACTGACCAGGATTCGAATCCCAATCTTTTCATCATAGGCAGTCAAGTCTATTTCGAGATAGATACCGTAAAAATTGAACCACCGTAGCTGGTAAAGAGTTAAGATTAATTTAAACTAGGTATATCCAAAATATGTCAATTCAATAATAATAATTATTATTATCATTATTATTATTATTATTATTATTACTATTATTACTACTTATTGCTTGGACTAAATGTCAAAAAGGGTTGACAACACCTTTAAAAGTGCATTCGGAATCTCAAAAATTATTTTCACATTTTCTGTATAACAATAGGGCCTACTATAAATTCACACTGTATACGCAAAAAAGTAAAAGTTTAAATTGATAATTATTTATAGTATAACTATTTAAACTTATGTTATCGTGATTTTTGATGATCGTTTATTTACGCATTGAGTAAATGCACGAATGTTTGAATAAATTAAATACAAATTTCCCAGTTGATTTGTTCTAAGTTTTTTAAATAAATGCAAATAATTGTTTTTTTAAATTATTTTCTTAAATACTGTATCACAATATATACGAGCTATTTTTAGAGTTAGATTATCTTGTAGTTCTTTTCAAATCCCTTGATTTAATAATTTGTTATTTAATTGGAAGAAAAGTCAAAGTGTTCGTTATTATCATTCTTCAGTACGTTATTTATCCCTGTGGCTTTCCGATCTCAAATCCACACTAATGTGTATATTTACAATTCCTCCAAGCTCATGTTCATCTCCCCTATCTCGTAGAAGATTGCGTTACACAAGCTATGGATACAGAAAAATAATATACCCAGTCTTTCAACCTACAGGTTAAGATGTTTGCGCTCCTTTTACCAGCTTGAGTCCTTCACCACTAGGATCGCTGCGGCTAGTCCTATCATCTGTGGGTGCCCCATCAGTGACACTAGCGAAGCCCAGTGTTGAAGGACTCAAGCAGGCAAAAGGAGCGCAGTGAGACCCCCGTAAGGTTGATAATCTGTTTCTTACTTATCTATGGCCATGGGTTAAAACTTGAACATTAAAAATATGCACACAAAAAATATAATAGTTTTTTTATCAACCCCCTAATTTCACTGCCTTGTATTTGTCTACTTCTTCTGTTTTTATCCTTCTATGTATTATTTATTATCTGTTTTTAAAACATCCCCAAGATTACTCTGTTACCATTACTTTTCTTATATCCCTTCTTCCTACATCATATATAGGTGTATATCTTCACTACATTCCCTCTTCCCTGTCGCTTTATATACCCCTCAAGCGCCATTCCCCTCTATGAAACCCCAGCACACACCCAGACATGCACTCATGCACACACATGCTTGCACACAAAGTCCCCCAACAAAGTTGCTTGATTCTCGTTGTTGTCCCTGCGGTTTAAACAAGAATTGATCCCCTGCCTCCCTTTATGTGACAACTCAAAAGGACAAGCAGAAAGCTTGGGTGCCTCAACCATGTCTAAGAAAAAACAAGGTACAGATGAAGACAAGAGAATCTTTCTGGTATCAATAAATACACACTCATAGAACGATGATGAAAATAGAATCAGTTTGGTTACAATATATACACGATCGTAGAACGATTATGAAACTAGAATCAGTAGGGTTACAATATATACACGATTGTAGAACGATGATGAAAATATAATCAGTTTGGTTACAATACATAAATGATCGTAGAACGATTATGAAACTAGAATCAGTAGGGTTACAATACATAAATGATTGTAGAACGATTATGAAACTAGAATCAGTTTGGTTACAATATATATACGATCGTAGAACGATGATGAAAATAGAATCAGTTTGGTTACAATACATACACGATCGTAGAACGATGATGAAAGTAGAATCAGTTTGGTTACAATATATAAACGATCGTAGAACGATGATGAAAGTAGAATCAGTTTGGTTACAATATATACACGATCGTAAAGCGATGATGAAAATAGAATCAGTTTGGTTAAAATATATACACGATCGTAGAACGATCATGAAAATAAAATCATTTTGGTTAAAATATATACACGATCGTAGAACGATGATGAAAATAGAATAAGTTTAGTTACAATATATACACGATCGTAGAACGATGATGAAAAGATAATCAGTTTGGTTACAATCCATAAATGATCGTAGAACGATTATGAAACTAGAATCAGTTGGGTTACAATACATAGACGATCGTAGAACAATGATGACAAGAGACTCAGTTTGGTTACAATACTTACACGATAATAGCACGATGTCGACGATATATCCAAACTGGTTACACTACTTCAAAAGATGATAAAAATATGATATATATATATATATGTATATATATATACTTATATATGTATATATACATATATACATATACATATATATGTATATATAATATACATACATATGTGTGTATATATACATATATATCATATATATATACATATATGTACATATGTATCATATATGTATATATATGATATGTATATATAATATACATACATATGTGTGTATATATACATATATATCATATATATATACATATATATCATATATATACATATATATCATATATATATACATATATATATATCATATATATATATATATATATATACATATATATATATATATCATATTTCTATCATCTTTTGAAGATGATAGAAAAGATGATAGAAATATGACATATATATATATCATATTTCTATCATCTTTTGAAGTAGTGTAACCATATATATATATATATGCCTAAAGCTAAGAAATTATTGGTTTTATAAAAGAATATTCCAAATAAAAGATTTTTAACAGTACTACAACTTTATGATAGTTTATTTCGTATCTAAAATATTGGTGGAGAAATAATGAAAGTTGGAAAATTCACCTTCTGTAAAATACTCTCAAAGTTATTTTCATAAGAAAATGAGAATTTCCATCTTATTTATATTGATAATTAGTGTGTCTATATACAAAATTTAATCAAAATCATTTGAGCCAATTTTTGAGAAAATCGATTTTTCTCTTTTTGCTCTTCAGTAAATAACTATTAAATTTAGGGTTAAATATATAATTTCAAAACCCCTCAGGATGACCTTATGAAAACCTAAGATACCAAGTTTTAACATAATCGGTAAAATAACTTTGGCTCTAGCCCCGAGGTCCAGACTGACATACGAACAAACAGACAGACGGACAGACATACAGACGACATTGTTAAAAAAACCCTTTTTTTGTTTCAGAGGGTCATGCAACTTCAACATTTATCAAAACCTCGAGTTCAATATTTTTGACAATCACAATACTAACTCTCCGAGGTTTCAATAGAAATTATAAATAGGTAAACCTGTATATTATATTTTAATTCTTTATCGCGATTAGCACAAAGAATATCCGTATTGTTGATCATACGAACAAAAGCGTCAATCTGGTCGAGTATGGTTCGCATATTACTTGGACGTTGGATTTATAATTACAGCTGGGTAACTAAGACGTTCCGTTATTAATTTTTTTTATTTACCACCACGTCTTACTACCCGTTTGGGTTATACGCTTAAGTACTAGATACGCTAATGGGTTAGGAATTAGGAAGGTTGAATTTAAAGGAAGTGAACCTGCATCATCGTGGAGGGAGGTTAGAAAAACCTTTAGGGAAACCACTCCCAATTCACCTGACCAAGATTTGAAACTTGATTGTCCCGTCCTTAGCGGTCTAGCTCAACACGAAACTAGCGAGTTAGCTAACTACGCCTCTGAGGCGGGATTTCCTTTCGTGATGGTTTATCAGCCTCTAACAACGCAAATGCGGGTAAGATTAATCTAAATTCCAACTTCTTCATACCTGTCACATTAGTGTCAATATGAGGACAGTCCGCATTGGCAATATAACGTTATATAAACACACATACAGCCTCGCACAGAACAGTTAGTGTTATTACATATTAACAGCTTCATCAATGAGTTAGGAATGAGAAAAGTAATGTATAAGAATTGCACCCACATTAGCGTGACAAATTATTAGAAAACTAGTGATGAATAGCTAGTTATTATTATTAGCATCACGTCTTACTACCCGTTCGGGTTGTACTCACTTACGCTAATGTGTAATGGTAGGGTGATTGTGAGATGAAATGAAAGACCTACAGTTTAACGTGGAATCCGAACCAAATCTTTGCCGGGACCGAGGATTGAACCCCGGCCGCCAGCATAGAAGTCTGACACCTTACCCCTAGACCGCCAGGTCACCGGACTTCTAGTTCACTCAGCAGGGATTTAGACATGGCATCTCCCTCTCCTGAAATATAGTACTATCACAAGAATGACGCCTTAGACTGCAATGACATCAGTTAAGAATTTATAAATATTAATCCACACAAGGGCATCTCACAGCGTAGACACTTAGTGTATAACAACATTATAAGAACTTGATTCAGTGATCGTATGGTATTGTATTGTGTTAGACTAGACCGCCAAAGACGGGGATATAGGGTTTTGATCCCGGTTTGGTGCATTGAAGGTGGTTTTTACTAAGTGTGTTTTTCCACTCTCGATCCCCACACAAATTTGGGTGCACTAACTTTAAGTTAAATCTTTCTCATCCCTGCCACAGTAGTGGAATTTGTACATAAGCGTACATCCACAACAGTTAGTATTATTAGCACCGTGTCTTACTAACCGTTAGGGTTATACGCACTTACGCTAATGTGTAATGGTAGGGTGATTGTGAGATGAAATGAAGGACCTACAGTTTAACGTGGAATCCGAACCACGGTGGAGGCCTGGCATTCCCCACATTCACAAGATGTCTTGCCAGAGGTGAAGGAAGGGTTTGGTAATCAGATAAATTTATGCCGGGACCGGGGATTGAACCCCGGCCGCTAGCATAGAAGTCTGACACACTACCCCTAGACCGCCAGGTCACCTCATAACAGTTAGTAAGACTCGGTGCTAAATAAAAAAAGATAGTAAGTTAATCGTTAATATGTGATAGTTTTAATAGCCAAATCAATAAATATTTATTTAACACAGATATTCCTTCATTTTTACGAGAATTGTAAACAATTATTATTTTACGTTCGTTCTAAATCTACTAGACTCCGGTTTAAATTTGTTTATTATCCTCGTTTTAAAGTGTAGGGCAAACTTTATGGCTATATCTGTATCCACATTTTTAACATTTTTTACTTTATTTAGCAAAAAAAAAAACCTCTCATACTTATGTAATGTTTAAAACTTCCCTTTTACGTATAACAATTTTGCTCCCTCTTACATCCCATTTCTCTTTTATTTATTTCCAGCCAATAGAACTTTTCAGACGTCGCTTTTCGCGTCTCCTTTTTTTTTCAATACTTCCCCTCGCTAGAAAGCCCTTTGTCCTTCCTTCGTCTACATGGCTCTTTTGGTGTGCCTTTTTATTACTACTGTTTTCTTCTTTATCGTCAAGGATTATTTTTGCATTTGTATTATTAATATAATATTTAATTTGTTTTTTATTTAAACCTTTAAATTATTCCTTTCAAAAGTTAAAATAAATATAATGGTATCTTATATAACATAATTGGTTTCAACCAATTACTGTATTTTTATTGGGAAACATTTATACGAGTAACAAAGATGGAATCGAATTTAAAATAAGCTAGATTTGATTCAGTTATCGAAGTATCTTAATTTCACAATCTTAACAATTAATATATAATTGCTGCTTACTTTTATAACACAGCTTGGAATTATGCACAGTCTTATAAACTTTCATGTAACCGAGAAAGATTGGCTGAATGTATATGATTCATCCAAGTGTATGAAGATTTAATCAAAACTCTATGAAACACAACTTCTACCTCACTCGTCGATATGATTAGTTCTGTCTCCCAAATGACTACAGGTTTCAGTCAGGACAATCGAGACACATGGAGTGCAAGTATAATTACTTTTACACGTGACATTGCCAATGATAGTTTGTGACAAACGTCACACGAATCACATTGCCGCAAATAATTATTGATTGGTTCCAAAGGATTGTTTGATTATTGATTTAAAATCTACTGCAAGAAAAATAAAAATAAACAGTGGGTATATTAGGATTGTGGTAGAAAGAAAATGTTAGCAAATACAAACTTCTTTGTCTCTATGGCTTCCGTCTCGTTTAGAATGGCTTTCTGATGATGAATAGATTGGGGTTTGAATCCTACCTAAGGGTTCTAAGCTAGTTTCTCCTAATTTGTATAACACTCTATCTTTACACAAATGCATTCCAATTTATTTTGAATTATACCTTCTTTACCCTAATCCCCTTAGAGTTAATATGTGGATAGATCTGATGGGAAGTAGTAATTGATGCAGTATAGTACCATTTTCATAGGAAAAGTCGTTGATAAAATTTATCAAAATACAAACATATTTATTTGTGGATAAAATTGTCCATAATTTATTAATTTGATGCATTTTATAAGTATATATATATATATATTTATATATATATATCTGACAATCACATGACTTGACGTATGAATACGTGAAAATACATCTAATATCTATTCTACTTATTGTATAAAGTCCTTGCTACAAAAATTGGACAGTACTTACAAATTAGTTAACTGTAGAACGAACATAGCATCTAGTACCAATGCCAAATATTTCTCATTGAGAAATGAAACAGCCCAGTTTACATAGTAGTGGTTTACTCATCAATGTCTATAATATCGAAATATTAGCCC
>CABFOV010002750.1:23557-43457 GCA_902141375.1 Timema poppense
CAGCAGACGCTACACTAGTGGCTACATCCAGCAGACGCTATACTAGGGGCTACATCCAGCAGACGCTATACTAGGGGCTACATCCAGCAGACGCTATACTAGGGGCTACATCCAGCAGACGCTACGCTAGGGGCTACATCCAGCAGACGCTACACTAGGTGTTACAGGAACGTAGAGAATTGGAAGAGATAGCGGGGTGAAGGGAGTAAAGACGCAATTCTCCATTCAGAACGTGTTTCGTATTAAAGGAGGTTTCGTGACAGGAGAGGTGGGATGAGTTTTGACTTTGGAGGAGAGGAAACAACCCCTTTTCTAGCCGAGTTACACATCTTCCATAACCCACCATTTCTTTCCTCTCTCACAACCCCTTTATACACGTGACGGTATAGTAGTAGTAACCCGTCCAATATCTTGCTCCCACAACTCTTCAAAAACCCACACATACAGTTACGTCCTCTCCCCCCATGATTCACAACACGTGGATATGGTATATGGGAGTCAAATGAGTTTTGGTGGAAAAAAGAAAGAAACTTCAAACCTTTCTTTTTTTCTAGAATATTTCTCTCTCGCTGATTTTATTTTTATTTCTTCATTTTAGATTTGTTCTTTCGTTGTAGTTTCAGGTTAAAAAAAGTTACTACGGGGTTTCTGGAGAAGTAACTGCAAAAGAAACATCCTCCTTTACTGTATGGTAGTTGAGTTGAACTCGTATGAAAACCAATTTGATAAAACTACTTAATATCAAACGCAGTTCCGGGTTCAAGTAGTATACTCTAAGGTGTCACTTTCACAATACAGGATCTTGGGAAACTCAACGTTCAAACTGCACACACAGCTGATTAAACCAAAAGTAATACAACATACCTGTACACTTACACTCGGCAAACAATGCTAATACCATTAATTTTGTGTCCAAAGTTTCAGTGCACAGCGTCTGGAGAGCAAAGCTTTGCAAGCATGCATGTACAACATGTCGCATTGGAACTAGGTGTGTAGCACTGTCCATGTAATATAGGCAAAAACCTTCTGTGATGTACTGTTGATATCACCATGTGAAGAACTTTATAATATAAGTTTGAACTTAAATATATATTTTTTTGCTATTAAAAACTTCAAAAACACTGGTCTATACTTGTGTCCCCTACATCATTACATTAATGTTAGTATTTTTAAGTTTATAAGATTATCTTGGATAAAATAATTAGTAGATTTGGCTACGTTCTCGATGCTTAGTTTACTTGAGAGCATTGGGTTATCTATTATGGTCAGTACGTAAGTTCACATAACTTATCTCTTCATTTAAAAAAGTTTCAGTTTTATTGTCACTATGCCCATGACATATCTTCAAACACTTTTGAGATTACGGTATGAAATGATAATATGGTTTCTACTAAAGCAATCATCTATATTGGGTAGGATAAGTTTTTAGTCATAAGAGCATTAAAAATACTGATCCAAACTTGCGTTTCCTTCCATCCCACCTTAAGAAAAGTGTCCCCCTCCCTATTTATCCAACATTAAGAAACACATGGAGGCAAATCACGGGATCTAATTCATACTTAGTTTATAGAGACGAACCATCCTGTAGAAGAAAGGAGAGTGTGAGCTACGTCCCATGCAAATCACATTTCCTGTCAGCCACTGGAGGACATTCTACCTATAAAAACTTATTTTGAACAATTCCATTTGAAGACGCCGACCATTACACACTGATTGATTATAGCTGGAAGGGATTCCGTCTCATTGTCTATGGTAAGGGACAGAAAAATATAAGAGTTATGGGGGAGCATAATAAAGGAAAGAGGGTGAGTCAAAACAAGGATATAGGGGTAGTAAAGGGCTTTGGGATAGCACGGCATAACAAGAGAGGAGGTAAAGGATGAAATTCCTAGTTGAGAATTCTAGGAGCATCCCGACGATGTAGCGTTGTTTTTTTTTTACCGAAACAGACCCTTCCATAGGAGGAAGGGAGAAAAGGAACGTAAAAGCTCCTTTCGAAAAAAAAGTAGTGGTCAGAGGGCAAAAAAAAAGTATTTGGATCTAAAGAGGNTTAGCGAAACAGACCCTTCCATTGGAGGAAGGGAGAAAAGGAACGTAAAAGCTCCTTTCGGAAAAAAGTAGTGGTCAGAGGGCAAAAAAAAAAGTATTTGGATCTAAAGAGGAGAACACATCGAAAAAGCAGACGGACCTACGAGCCATGCTATTTTTTTTTCCAACACTTCTGTGCATGGAATGGACCAAGTCCGCATGGCATGGCAGTGTGTTAAAGGGAAATTTAGTAAGAAATTTAAATAGTTTTGTTTAGGTTTGGACGATGATGACTGAATGGATGAGTATTAATGTTGAAACCTTGATCAGTTAGTGATTTTATTAAGTCATATATTATCATAGAAGAGAGTATTTTAAAATGTGGGTCGCACCCCACTGGTAAGGCAGGAGAGAAGGTTCAGGTGAGGTGAAGAATGGTTTTATCCTTGAAGCCATTGTTCAGTCTCTTTGACTTGGTTAAGTTTGCCTCCAATATAACAAAAAATGAATTTTATTAATTGATTTTTGAAGTAATAAAAGTGATTTCTTTGTTTGTATCTAAATAAGTAAACGTTTTTCTTGCAAACGATGGCAATCAGAACTATGATATTGCATTTGGCATCTAAAGCTTAGATTTTCTTGGATTTCACAAAAATTCTCTTTTATATAAACCATCTCTGTTTTAGGCCATAACCTAATTCTTCCCTTGGACAGGTACCGGACTGTACAGTATTTTTTAACTATTACATTTTACGCTGTTTAACACTGTCATAAATAGATATCATATCATTAAACCTATAATATTTAACAACGTATATTTTAATGGATTTCTTATAAAATGTGTATAATTTTAGGCTTTCAATAAATTCAGGAAATTCCTATCAGAAAATATTGTGATCAATGCAAACATATAAGGATTTCCTTTAGGCTTATTTAACCTTTTTCATTGACCATTTCACAAACTGGGTAAAAAAATTGCATTATTTTTTGCCCATTTCATGAACTGGAACTTATTACAGCATATGCTACGAGCTTAACTGAATTTATTTATAAGATACATTAAAATTAACACAACCTAACTTAGCCTATCCTTCCATTCTAAGACGATTAAAAGTTAAATTCACTTAAGGACAAAGCTTTTCTTCGCTGTCCTATTCACAGACCTGACGAAAGCTCATCCATTTTATGAATTGGGTAACGATTGGATTTACTCAGTTCATGAAATAGCCAGTCACGAACTTGGCAACACAAACACAACCCAATTCACGAATCGGATGAGTTTTTTCAGAATCCATAAAATGGACAAGCGAAGATTTCAGGTAACGGAATGAACAGAGATTTTCCCAATTCATGAAATGGGGAATTTAACTTTTTAAGTGTAACATATGTAAACAGTGATATTTTACTACTTTTGGTCTTTGCACAAGTTAATACCATTAAGGGACTTTAGAATTTTTGTAAGTTAAGAAAAACAACATGTGTGGTATAGTTAATGTTTCTCATTTACTATTTTATAATTTTTTAAATGCTAAAATACATTCAAAAATGCTTCTTAAAATTGTTTTTAAGAAATTGAAGACCTGAGAATTATAAGTGGGCAATAGACCATTTTCTTGATTTACAGGAGGGCAAAAACAAACTTTAGTTTTGCAGTCTATTTTATATTAAATCAAATTATCTACTCTATTACATAATGTATATGTTTTTTGAGGTCACATACACTGCTTAGTTAAACCAAATACACATTAAGAATTCAAATACTTAATAAAAATAAATTAAATTGGCCCTGTCAAAAGTTGACTGCACAGGATTATAAGTGGGCTTATAATAAAAGCATGGATGCTTATTCTAGTTTTATATCTTTATATACTATGTCGTATAATATTGAACACGTACAAAAGACAACAGCTTCGTGCCATACAATAGCGGAACATAGAAGATTACACATTCATGTGAGCTAACTGACATGCACATTGTTTACAGCTTTAATGGGGCATGTGCTGAGATATCACGTGACCTTTAGTTGGCTGAGGCACAACATTTCATAGTGCCAATACCGTCATCTAGCAGTAACGCCACTGGAATACTAGGAAAGTGCTCTATACATCAGGTCAAACTTCAACTATTTTAAATTCGATAACACCCTAAGCGGACATCGCTGACCATGGGTAATCTATAGCAATTTAGCTGCAACTCACTTCGGTGGCCCCATGGTCTAAGATGATACTCTCGCACTAGACAGCTTATGACGTGGAAATTTCGGTTCGAATCTCAGTCGGATGTACTAAGGGTGGTTTTATCAAAACAGTTTTCCACTTAACCATCCCCCAAATAATGGTACACTTCCTATAAGATATACTTACTTATCCCTAAAACCACTAGTATAATTAGTACATAAGCGTATAACCCAAACGGTTAGTAGGACGTGGTGCCAAAAAGGTAAATATTTACAAATTGTCGCTATAGCATCATCTTCTACCCCATTTCATTTTGGCACACTCACTCAAAATCATTATATATATATAATGTATAACATATATATTTAATATAATATATAATAAAACAATCTACATCAATTAGGTCTACCTTAGAACTGGATACTACTTTTACTATTTTAGGGCCTGGACCACAAAAGTGCAAATCAACTCTGCTCTTGGTATCTTTAGAGTCCAATATGCTTTGCCTTCTTTATTTTCTCAATTCACTTATTATCCAATAAGAGGCCAAATGGTTCCTCCACAGTTACTTCACTATTCTCAATTTTTCTTTTGCCATACCTCGAGAATTTTTTTAAGGAAGTAAATATAACTTTATATAAAATTTCTAATAAAAATATCAGGAAAAATGTTATTAATAAACGTATTTCTTATTATCCATTAATTAAATTGGAGTTTGAATGCTCCTGTGAATTTTGAGCTTACATTATTATGTTATTGAACTAGCAATTAATTTGCCCGGGTGGAATGTTTTATGTTGAAAATGGTTAAACGAGGTTAATGTACCAAAATATCCAAAGGGGTGAAACATAAATCCAAATAAATTAAAAAATTAGTGTAATAAATGGTAAATAAGTCCACACTGACTTTCTAACTAAATTTTTTTTAAATGGAAATATTTACTTAAAACTCGTAATATTTGTGAAACTAAATAATATTCACTGGCAAACCCGAACACAAACTACGGGATACATCATTTAAAGGTATTTTTGACTGCTGGTTTTATATTTTATAATTTTTTTTAAATTAATTAAAGTCCTCATGTTTCTATTTGTAACAATAAAAAATATTGGAATTGGATCTACAAGAGTCAAAACTTCGTAATAAAATTGAGACTTTCGTTTGAAATTTCTAGCTTTTTATTAGAGGTTGTACATCTTATGGTTATCGCATTGCTATTAAATTCCTAATCTATAATTTTTTATCAATAAAATAAATAAATATTGATATTTATTGCTGTACAAACATTTTCCCTAAGAGGTTAAAAGAAAAAGAACATCAACTTTTTGAGAGACTTACTTATTTGCTTAAGCTATATCATTATAGAGTTATTGCGTTAAATTTAGGTAGTATCTCTGTACAACTAAAGTTCACAAAATTGTACTATTATATTTACTAATATCTTATAAACTATTGGTTTTATAAAAATATATTTCAAATAAAAGTATTTTATTTTTATAGATTTACAATTTTACAAATATATGTTATTTGGTATCTCAAATAGTTGAGGAGATATGTAAATTTCCGGTGCATTAAATTGCCCTAAAAGTCATTTTCATTGGAAAATTAAAATAGCATTTTTTTTATTAATCTTAATCAACGTCTCGATACTGTGGTGAAAAAATATTTTTTCCTCTTTTTTATTTTAATATAATTTCAGTGTCTCCTAAATATGTTTACTTAATAACAGTTAACGTCAAGAGGTATAAAAATTGTGCTTTTGTTGGGCGCTACTCCTAGGATCTAGGAGAAAAAATGATAATCAAAAAGAAAAACATTTACCTAGGCTAATTCAGACAGTGGCTTGACGACTCAATACTCAAGACCACTGGGGAAACTTAAAATAAAACATGAGCAGTTTGAATAAAAATGGATTGTTGATATAAAATATAGTAATTTAGACTACAATAAAAACATGTAAAAAAAACAATTATTGGAACTTTTGTGGGCTTATTATCGTTTCATTTTTTACCACATCCCAATACTACCTATGGAATTCCGGATATTTATAATTCTAATTGGACAAAATAAAATAGTATTGTTGAAACAATAAAGAAGAAGAGAAAAAAAATCAATAAAATTAATATTTAGACATAAAATAAAATGTTAATTAATTCTCCGAATTAGATAGTCTTTCTGAAATTTCTTACATGCATTATGATTTTTGATAACAAAATATATATATATTTTTATTAATTTTAAGTTAAAGAGTTGACTTGACCTCACCAATGAATTAGTCCATGCTGAAACAACACCAACTTCAGACATTTGTTTCACTTTATTAATGCTATCTCGTTCACAATTTAAAAAAATATAAACAGTCTCTAGTTCTTGCACATACACTTAGCTTTCAATTTGCTACTTGCACTTTACTTTACACCCATTGATCCATTTTTAAATATATATTAAATTAGGAGCTCCACAGATGTTGCTCCATGTTAGACCAACACCGAGGAAGAAGACCCTAATCCTCTCCATATAGTCTTCCAAAATCAAATTTAAAAATGTTATATTTTTACTTCCAAGTCCAAAGATAAAACTAATATATTAAAACAAAAGATAAAATGTTGGCTATGGAGTAGAGATAAAAATCAAATACAATGCATATTTAAGATAAATATTGAACTATATTACAATGAATATGAACGATGTTTTCTTAATTATTTAATGTTTATTTCTAAATCTGTCAGAATTGAAAAGCGCGCTAATTCGGAGTTATTTACATCCTGCCTTGTTTCCTCTTTTTCTTCTTTTACTATCACGAAACCCACCACCCACTTGTTTGGCAGATCTGCACATGCGTTGAAATAAATCATGGCTGACATTGAAAATAAATAAAAGAATTGAATCAACAAACTTCTTAGAAGGATAATTAGTATATTTAATAAAAGGTAAGTGTTCTTCCTTAGGTCAAAATTCATTTTTTAAATTATTTAAAACAATGTTATACGTTGTTCGTTCCGTGCTTTTATTTTATTGAATGGGTGTAAATAGTATTATTTGTCAGGCCGGCATCACAGCGGCCGAACTTTGAAGTGCTTAATTTCAAACGATAATAAATTGGAAATTATTCACAAAAATTAGAAAATAAAGAGAAATACATGGTAGGGTGGCAAATAACGTTACAATACGGATTTTAATCAAAATCATTACAACCTATTTTGAGAAAATATATTTATTCTCTTTTAATACTTTACTAAACTGCTCTTAATTTTAGGGTTATACAGAAACACAGACAGACGACATTGCAATTACCCCTTTATAGGGCTGAGGAGGTCATCAATATCTCAGTTTAGATTTTTTTGAAAAATATTGGTGGTATAAAAATATACTGTTATGAAAATTTCTTGATAGAATCCTGGCATGGCCAAAAAATTAACATTGGTAAATTATGGGTCCACCCTTTCACAATGATGAATTAACGAAAGGAAATGGACGATGGTTCTTTTCTAGATTAAGGTTGGTTTATAAGTCGTGTGCTAATATGATCAGTCGCTTCAGAAAGTGCACGTTAAATAACTCAAACAAAAATTTAATATATATAATTTGGCAACATCGGACATTGGTATTATCTGAAAATAAATAAACAAATATAGAATACAACACAACCATATGCTTACACCAGAATTTAAATGGCCAGTTAAGCCTGTTGTGTAAGAGTATGCTACAAAATAATAAAATTAGTTAATCATAGGTCGATAGACTTTTTTTTAAATATTATGACTAGTATAATAAATATAAAATGGTTCCTTGAATTAAATTGTTGTTCGTGTTTGAATCCCAATGTGTATTCATAAAAAAATATATATATTTTGAAATAATTAATATGTGATCCCAAATGTAAATTACTTCATTCACTTTATACATGTTTCACAATATATCTTCTACCATCTCATCTTCAACTTCCTCATCGCTTCAAATTTAATTTGTATCATAAAAGGATTTATTTAAATATAAGTAATTTATTAATTTCCTTACTAGAATTTTTATTTGGTTTTTCACACATATTATTATAGTATTAATTATATGCAGACATATACCCAAAATGCTCATAAAGAATTCCTTAACGGCTTGTTTTCGAAACTGTTTTATTTCAATAACCCGCAACGATGGTATAAGGTGCCAGCCTACAATAGATGAGATAATATGTCACTTAAAATGAGAGTTTCAACTCTTTTTGTTAAAAGAGAGTTGGGTTATTCCCTTCCCTAACTAATGAGTATGGGTTAGGGTAGGATGAAAATAAATTCATACTAGGACCAGTATTTTCAAGTGTTAATAGATTTTTTGAGCCAGAATAAAAAAAAAGCTCCAATAGATAAATTTAGTTTAATTTTCTACACATATTAATCTTCACAGTTCTTGGATATATGTCATGGGCTTGATAAAAATATTTATAAATAGAAGAAAGACTAAAGCTAAAAAATTTTAAAGAAGCACATGGTATATATTAAATACTAAAATAGATAAATAAGTGTAGAAAATCAATAATTAAACGTTAATGATGAAGCAATGTGGTTTGATTATTGTACAGAAATGCTTTTATGAAAGCTGCTCATAGTCTATTCTCAACTTCCGTTCACTTTTATGTAATATTAATTTACTTCTCTAAGCCATACCCCTTAAAAAATCCGCCAATATACATGGTGTTGAGTGGATTACTAATTTAAAAATGATTTTAGGTTTATGAAAATGTACACATATATATCATTCTTTGTTATTTATTTTTTCAGGCCGTATTTGAAGTCTCTATGTTAAATTATTATTCGCCACTTTCTGAAAAAGCTGACCAAAGCTGTTGGTGGGGAATAGTTCCACGACGGATCCTCACGGAAAGTGTAAAAAAGAGATTTCTAAAAGAGGAAAATAACTCAAATACTTCGGCTCAAAACAGTATGCTTTTAAACGTTCAAAACGATAACAATATATCTAGTGCCATAATCCCAAACTCCATCAACGGCACACATTTAGTTTCAAACGTTAACAATATATCTAGTGTCATGAGCCCAATCAACGCCAACAGCATACCTTTAGTTTCAAACGTTAACAATATACCTAGTGTCATGAACCCAATCACCGCCAACGGCATACCTTTAGTTTCAAACGTTAACAATATATCTAATGTCATCAGCCCAATCACCGCCAACGGCATACCTTTAGTTTCAAACGTTAACAATATACCTAGTGTCATGAACCCAATCACCGCCAACGGCATACCTTTAGTTTCAAACGTTAACAATATATCTAATGTCATCAGCCCAATAACCGCCAACGGCACACCTTTAGTTTCAAACGTTAACAATATACCTAGTGTCATGAGCCCAATTACCGCCAACGGCATACCTTTAGTTTCAAACGATAAATATATACCTAGTGTCATGAGCCCAATCACCGCCAACAGCATACCTTTAGTTCCAAACGTTAACAATATATCTAGTGTCATGAGTCTAATCACCGCCAACAGCACAACTTTAGTTTCAAACGATAAATATATACCTAGTGTCATGAGCCCAATCACCGCCAACGGCATACCTTTAGTTTCAAACGTTAACAATATATCTAGTGTCATGAGCCCAATCACCGCCAACGGCACACCTTTAGTTTCAAACGTTAACAATATACCTAGTGTCATGAGCCCAATCACCGCCAACAGCATACCTTTAGTTTCAAACGATAAATATATACCTAGTATCATGAGCCCAATCACCGCCAACGGCATACCTTTAGTTTTAAACGATAACAATATATCTAGTGTCATGAGCCCAATCACCGCCAACGGAATACCTTTAGTTTCAAACGTTATCAATACAATTAGTGCTTAAAACGTGAAATCTACGTTGGCAGATTCCATTCCACGATTTTGAAAATTACACTTCCAGCCCCATGGTGGGAGGCTAATGGAAAATAGCTCGCTTGAGTGAACTGAGATGTCCAGTTTTAATACTGATCAACTTCCAATGTAGGGTCTAATTTGTTCTTGACGAAAACTCTTGACTATTTAGATAACATGTTTTTTTTATCATATTCACTTAAGTTATCAAGTATAATCTTTAATGTAGTAATTGAAACATATTTGTACAAAAATAATTGTAATTTGTTGATTGAAAAAATGTTTTACTTAAAATAAATCAGTATAAATTTTTATAAAATCTTTGACATAAGCTAATAGGAATATTAAAATAAAAAATGTGTGGATACTTTTCACAGCACACATTGTAATGGAGATTTTCTCTTAAAACGTTAACAACACAGGAGTCAATTTAAATTGGCCTAAAATTGTACACATTTTAGTATTAGACTATAAAAAAATAGGTAGACAAATTTAATAACACTATATCATATGCATTATACGTAATCAATTAACTATAAAATATTTCTATTTTTTGTATTTTGTTCTTCACTTGTTCAAATAGTTTATTGTTTATTTTAAAATTGAAATCTAAAAAATTAAAAATTATTAATTTGATAATGTGTCTTATTACTAATTTATTCCTACTTTAATTAACAGAATATCTGGTATTCTTGTATTCTATTTTTCATATGAAGCTTTTAATTAACATCATTTTCTAAAGTTTATGCCACATTGGCAAAAAAAAAATTTTTTTTAAGGCATCTCATTACCCTTTCGGGCTATGTGCGTTCATTAACTACGTCAGTGGAATAACTACGAGGAAGGTTTGCATTTTAGAGGAGCTCCACCTGCCTTTGAGTGGAGTAAGCGTGGATAACCAGTTGGAAAATACATCTTAAGCTAAACCGGCCTTGATTCATTTATGGGGAATTTAATGAAAACCCTATAAAACCAGTTTCAGACCAATCAGTAATGTAGTTATGGCTTTAAGTCAAATCACAGACATACATATGAAAACTAATTTGTAGGATTCATGAGGTCATGGAACGTCTATGTACCCCAAGCCGTTACAACGATCAAATTAACGTCCACGTAACGTCCAAATAATGTAAGGGAACTAGTGTGTAATCAGGCTTCACTTAACACAACACACTAACTCAAGAAAAACACAGATAGTGAATCTGGAGAGATCAGACAGATTTATCGATAAAATAAAACCGAATCATTAAAGGTTGATAAAATTTCAAGTGCTTGCAATAAAAGATTACTAGATATACATAAACGAGTGTGAGTATGGCTAAAAAGCCTTAATATATTTTTTAACACCTCCTTTTATTATTCTTAGGGCCAATTTCATAGTCAGCTCGAGTACACCTCAACTACGATGTTACACTAAATACAAAATGACACCTAAACTTGAATAGAACAGGTTGTTTTTTAAGCTTATGTAATAAAATTAGCTCATTCCATTCTGGTATAGTTATGTGTCATCCTATATTTTCTATATCACCGCAATTGAGGCTTACTCAATCTATGAAACTGGCCCTTGCATTAATGAGAGGTGGACAAACTATTTACACCGTTTAAGTCGTCTTCGTACCATAAACAAACAAATTAATCACTATAGCCCCATCGACGTTGTTTGCGACATGATTGGCTGGATAGAACACGTGATGGTACTCTTCACTTAGAGTTCACATAAAAGGAAAAATTGACAAATCTTACGTACACATAACGTTAAATGTACATTAAGTTAACTGTATCGGGATGGTCTCCATTTAAAAACACAAGAAGAATATATTACGTTACGTTACATGAACACTAAGTGAACGTTAAATTGATCATGATCCTGACAAACTTAATTTAAGTTGTTTTGACCATAGCAAGATTTCCTCTCTCCTAGAATTCTCGAGAAAGTAATGATGAACACTAAAGTCAGCGATACTTATAGATAGTAAGCAGTAGGTTAACAGGATCCCAATAAGGGTAACCGTGTGGGATGTACGGGATATTATCTTAGAAGCAAAAATTAGTGCTCATATGGTCTAAGCTATCAGACTCACAATAAGTTTAAGATACGAACAAACAAAACAAATGTACATGCACCCATATTTTCAATAGATCATATGACAGTCTTCATAATTTCTCACACAATCACATGGATGCATATTATATTTTTTATATAGGCTCGTAAAGGGAACATACTTTCTACAAGATCGTACCAAAGAGAAGTAATAATTGTGTTATTCAGTCGAGCTGATAGCACCTTGGACGAGATTGGTGGCGTTGGTGGCGTGATTACCCAAGCTGGTGGTGCTTCTAGCCATGGAACTATTGATTGCAACGATGACTGCGTGGGTGGCGTTATCGGGAAAGCTCTCAAAGCTGGAGACAATGCTACGAATTATGTTGTCTACGGCATCGGCCACGTTTTCGAGAGATTTTAGGACCACGTTGGCTCTAGTGACATGGCTGTTAACCATTGCGGCTGTGGCAAGCTCTCTGATTGTTCAACTTTTGTAAGGCGTCAGCAATGACGTGGGAAGTGCACGACACTCTCATCTATGATAATGTATCTTGGCTTTTTTTTAAACACATTTTTACAGGTTAATATTAAAATAAGAAAATAAATTACACCTACAAGCTTATTTTTTGTAACACGAGTGTAAAATTCATCGAAGCCCTTGTTGTGTTGGTCTCAACTAATTAAAAACGCTAATCTTGAATAACAAAGCACCAATGTATGTAACTTGTCTACATCTAAAATCCTAATTATATCACTAAAGCAACGAATAAATATCAATAAATTCATCAGTTAACACAAACCAGTCCAAAAATGAAAACATAGTATTGATCAACTCTACCCCACATAAAAACATTTTATAACACTCTTACCTCTGACAAAGATTAGGTTTTTCCTCCAATAGTAGAGACTGAAATATCTAACAGCAACATTTGTTCTCATCTAATAATTTTTTTTAATGTAACTATGTAATTGTCAAGTGTAAACTAAAGCTAGATTGAAAAAAGTGGTAGTTAGTGTGGAAGAAAAGATTTTGAAAAATCAGCATAATTTTTTCAGCACTATTTTTTTCATCGTATGGCTTGTATGACCGGGAGAAACATAACATAAAGGTTCTGTGTCCTTATGTGTAGACTGTTAGCTGCTCTTGTGTCACAGAAAGTTACCCAGGGTACTCCATGGGAGGTTGTCTACACGTCATACCCGTAATGAGATGATGTAATGATAGTTACCTACCAAGGGTAGATTTTTCTAAATAGTTTTCCACTCTATTTCCACGCAAATGCGGATATATTTCCTATTTATTTAAATGTTATCATCCTTAGCACATAAGCCAAGTTAAAATACTTATGGCATAAAGCAGTAGTAGCAAGCAATGTTACAAAACAATAGTGTTGTCCTACACAGTTCCATTAAAATAGTATATGATTTCCTCAAATTGTACTCAGGTGATAACATTTTAACAAACACTAAGCAGATGTGCCAACACCTATTACTGGGTCTCTAAAGAAAACACTTGTGTCAACAGTGCATCCGAGTGGTATGACACCGTGTTTTTATAAAAGTTCAATACAGAGGGGCATGATTATCAAGGTCTTGCATGTGTGTTACCTTGTTGGATAGTTTAGTAGCAGTTTGGTCCACGTTTGAATCCCAGTTTGGGCTATACACACAGGCATTAATTACACTAGTGGAATATGGGTTCTGTAGATATAATTTTCAAGGGAAAGAAACATAATTGTTGCATATAAATAAGAAAGGAGCAAAGTGCCACAAAAGCAATTTTTTATTTTGTTCCTTGTAAAGGTTGTAAATGCCAATGCCAATAACCAGTGAAAAGCGCTTAATGCCAATGCCAATAACCATTAAAAGCGCTAAGTGCCACAATACTTGTAATATAGTATCAAATAGTATTATCTAAATTTCCAAAATGACGGGGTAGGTGTTAGCTCCAAGTTATTCGTAACTATGAAAGGGGCTATTTTCTATGACAGCATTGTACTAAATTGGTTTATCTCAAGAGATAGAGCTAGTGAATTCACATAACTCTCTTTGGCTTAAAATATAATAATTTTTACCTTGAATTACTTTTTTAAGATAAACACGTAAGTCTTTGATAAAACCATATCATAACATAGCTACTGCTAAATTGAACATAAACAAAACAGCGTTGTTACGTGTTAATTCCAGATTTCCTGGGGTAGTTCAAGCGAAGGAAATTTCCAACAAAGCAGAAGATTGGAAACAAATTAATGTATCGAAGAAAGGTAAAACAATATAAAATATGAAATATGCTCAGATTTTTGGCATGGACGAACCAAGTAAACTAACTGCTGAAAAAGAAAGAGGGATTTGTTGGCTTTCCAATGTTCAGTAGTTCATGTTTGATAGTGTTCTACAACAACAAAATATAGGTAAGAAATATTTTATTTTAGGAAAAGTGTTTTGGTTTTTTAAGATTTGGTGCACAGCCTTTTTTGAGTTTCACTGGTGGTGGAACATATCCCTTTTCCTATGATATTTGTTTAAATATTTTGTAACAATAGTAAAACTCATACCATATACTGTCAAACGAGAACACTAAATTTGGGATATAATAAAATATTTGATATCAGCAGTGATAGATACAAAACTAAATAGCTTTATTACAATAACCCCATATTGTGATTTTGGAACATTGCCCCTTTCTTATTTCCACGCTACAATTTTCTTGGAAAGAGGAGTACCCATTTAAGAAAAAGTACTTTTAGTGCACACTACCAGTATTCGAACCATGATAGATCCGTCACCCACAATCCAATCCAACACGAATTTAAAGTTTTAGACCATGTGACCTCTGATGGGCTTAAAGTTTAATGACTTACTCATTTTATTTGAGGGGAAGATTTTCAACCGTTTCCTCGCCCTCTGTGGCTACCTTCCGTCCCTTAGTCCCATAACCTAAGTTCAACAAGCAGCCACAGAGGGCGCGGTTTTAAATTACAAAAAAAGGGGTAATAACAGATAGGCTATGTCATCCAGCTTCGCCTCTTGTCTTACCAGAAAAGCTAAGGCTAGGTCTAATGGACCTAACCAAAAGGTAGTCTGAGATCAGACAAGAACTAACAAATGTTAACAAGTACAGCCCAAGGGCTCATTTATTTTGATAATACTCAGAGTTAGAATAATTAGTACAATATTGGAAAATAAACTTTGATATTTATATAAGCTAATGTATAAATGATAAAGCAATTCTCATATAAATATAGATACAATAGGATATAATAATCCGCGATGAAAAAGAGAAATTGTTTCTAATAAAAAAATATAAAGTTTTACAAATAATCAATCTTGCCATGAAAATATCAAGTCTTTAAATCGTCAAGTTAATATCTCCCATGAAACTATCATTTAATGGGTTTTGAACCTCATAGTAATAAAATGTAACTTTGGAAACATCTGACTGAAAACAATACATATAATCTAAAGTTAACATTTCCCGTTAACTAATAAACTAGCCTAACTGAAATAAACACAATAGACTGTAAACATAACAAATACCCTAACACTAACCTACAAATACAGATACAATAATTCGTTACGACCATAGTTCGAACCCTGACCTGAATCCAAAAGCTAAAGGTTAAAGTCAAGTTTCCCTTTAAAATCCACCGGGATTTGACCCAAGACCTAAGTGTTACTATGTTTAAAGTCAAAGTATTAATAATCTTGTTAAGAAACGAACTTGCCAAATTTCTCCAAGAGTTAAACCCTGACCTCAATTTAACCATATTTATGGTTCGAGAACAATCTCCCTAGTTAACACTTATTCTGGTAAACTTCACCGAGCTTCGCACCCTGACCTGTAATAAGTACAGTTCACGGTCGAAGATTACTTTCCCTAATTTACATTGAACAAACTAAAATTCCTCCAGGATTCGAACCTCAACCTAACATTCTCAAATTCCATGGTCGGCGATTAATTCCTGTCATTAAGTATAGCTTACATTTTATAAGACGGTCCTAGGGGCCTACTATCTGCCCAAGTTATGCTAAGTCCTAATCGGCATCAAAGAGTAAAGATTACGTTGAAACACAAGCTTATATTCGATTTTGCCCAGCGGGGAAAATCAGGAAGGAGAGAGTTACAACACAATGTCGTCATAGACGTCCAATCATGAGGCGCTACACAATTATAACACAGTCCACACTCGCATAGCAACGGGCGGTGGGGGGGTAGCAACGGACGTCTGGCTCACTGATACGGTTATTTTGAACCGCACTCTCACGCATGCGCGTGTTGGACGAGTGTCCTAGTTCAGAGAAGGGGTGAGGATATCTGACTTTCACTTCACAGTTTACTTGCAGCACGTACACAAAAGTCTTTCTGTTGCGCAATAGTTGATCTTCAATGAAACTTCGACTTTTCTGTCAAAAGGGTAAGTTGAAAACAGTTGTTGGTGACGGGCCAGTCTGTAGCTACGGTACAATTTTAATCTTGAAATATTTTTTGTGGGATAAGTAGTTAAATAAATTACACACAATGTATATATCATATAATTTAAAACAACTTAGAAACAAGATTTGATATGATTATAATAATAAATAATAAGTTTACTAAGAAGAATATTTATACTTTGTTTAGGATTAAGGGCAACTCAATACATCCTATTTCTTTAACTTGCTACTAATGGCCGTTAATACTTTGTAGCCTAGCAGGTATTACTTTATTTATTTAATGAAGGGGTACGCTGGTAGGGCCATAACCTCTATAGGAGTATGAGACTGGAAAAGGTATGGAAACACTTATCTATATGAATATTAAGATATTAACTTTTACTTAACCCCGATGGTAGGTAAAATTTGAAGTGCCACCTGGTCTAAAACATATTATCTTAAATTCGACTCTTGAAGAATAATTTTAAGTTCCATTATTTCCATGTTATACATGTCATTAAGAAGCTTAATTCTTCTCTTGAAGGGAGTAAATTATATGTTTTAATAATTATAAATAATGATAAGAGTTTACACTTTAAAAGTTATCTAGAGCGATAATTTATATTTTGAAAATTCTTGCCTCTATATCAATGGTTTTCACTTTCGTCAGACATAAACCCCTAACGGGGCTATGACCCATAGGTGCCCATAAACGGGCGATAAGAAGGGCTGCAGCTCCCTTTATCACTCTTTAATACTCACAATTTACTATTAATTTTTGATTACCAAACCCTTCCTTCCCCTCTGACAAGACATCTTGTGAATGTGAGGAATGCCAGGCCTCCACCGTGGTTCGAATTCCACGTTAAACTGTAGGTCCTTCATTTCATCCCACAATCACCCTACCATTACACATTAGCGTAAGAGCGTATAACCCGAACGGGTAGTAAGACGCGGTGCTAATAATAATAATATTAATTTTTATGAAAAAAATTAAAATGTGTATTTGGGATTTAAATTTTAAGAATTTTTTTGTTGTTGCTTAAATTGGCTTTTGAAACTCATATAATTAGCTTATAGTTATGTCCAGATGCTCTAAAATCCCTTCCTACAAAGTTAAACTCTTGAAATTTTCTCTGGAGTAGGGGAGGGGTGGTGGCTATGGCACCCACTGCAGATGTAACTCCAATCCACCCTCCATTTGGCAAATTCACACGGGAGCCCTTACTGTGGTCTTACCAACACACCCCTTCATGTCCATCATAGAAATAGGAAACAACTATCTGGTATATATCAATAAAAAAATATCATTCTATATTATAAAAAATCTTAGTGTTAAGCTAATAAAAACTAAGGCAGATGGAAAGAAGGGCTTTTAAGAATACATGATATCCTCGAGCTTTTGATTGCATGACTTTTTTTAAAAAAATATCACAGATAATGCTAACAAGTACGTACATTCTTCTCGTGATCTCTTGGTTGCGGAAACTTTTTATATGCCATTGTTTGGTCTTATTTTAAAATTATTTGTTTGTCATATTTTTTTGTTCTCGTCCTTCTTGGATATTTTTAGGATCTTTTGAATACAATTTAGTAATTTATGTTGAGTAGGTATATTTTCAAATAATATCGATATTCTATAAATGCTAACCACCCTCTTTTTTTGGAATGAGAAGATAATGTAGGCAATTCAATTTTTACCTTCTTTGCTTGTATGGCTGTAAAATACACATTCTTGGTGAAACACTGCTATTAAGCTGAAGACAGTTGCTTTGGAAACAGGTAACTATTACTTCTAAAGAAGATATTTGTAAATTAATGTTATATTTACCACTTATTACAGAGCATGAGCTAAGTTGTTAAAGGTTTTTCATTGCATGTATATTTTCTTAGTTTACGTTTGTAAAGTACGTGTGTGATTTAGTCACATTTATTACAAATTATTTTTTATACAAATATTTGTGAATTTACACAAATTTTTTATAATATTTATATATATTTATGGATATTTTTCTCTTTTGGTTCATAAAATTCTGGCTCCTGCTGTAATGTTCAAACTATATAATTAATTAAATTTTATATTACGTCACATAACCCTAGAAATTATTGATGAGCTTCTGGGGGTACGCGTACCACAATTTATGAAACACCACTTCTCTTGGAAGTTGTAACTATTCAGTGTATTTCTTTATCCTATTTTCAGAGCTGTAAAATATCTTGTTTGACTTATTTGAAATTCTTAGAAGTAAAACATGGCCTTAAGGATGCTTCAACGGTCAATTCCTGGGACTTCCAGGCTAGTTTTATGTCTCAATAAAATTGAGGTAGCACCCTAAACTTTGAATAGAAGGAATTGTTCTTAGGTCTTTTTAAGGGTGTATTGCCTAAAATTAATAATATAATAATTAAATATATGTATATATATATATATATTAGTAAGTATTCTTAAACCAAAATTGGTTCAGTATATTAGATATATATTAAATGTATATTTTAAGCACAATGTTTACTCAAGGTTTGAAATGTTGGTATCTAATGCAACCATTTTTAGAAAAAACAAATAAGGCAAAAATTTCATATGTGGAGTGTTAGAAGCATTTGAGGTTTATTAATGGAAATAAATATTATTTCAATGAACCTTCAATTATCAGTGTAAAATATTACCAAATAAATGCAATATTCAATTAATTATTTGGTATACTTATACGTGTGTAATGAATGGGATAAGTAAATCAATTAGTGACGACTTCTTTAAACTTTATAATGGTACTTCATTTACATTAATATTCAATATAAAACTCGTGAAAAATGATACAAGCTGAGGTGCTTCATACTTTGCCCCCGGATTTCGAAAATATATCTGATACAACCGCGCAATAGCCGAAACAGAACGGCCCGGCTAGAGTAGAGCAGACAACTTCATCCCTTCTCACTCCAAGTCACTAGCTGTCTGTCCTTGAAACCATAAATATGTCGCCAGTGGTTTAGGCATGTTTGTACAGTTTATCACCCTGGCACATCACCATCTCTCTTTAGGGATCGTTAACTCGCTCTCCACCGTTTTTAAGTCAGTGTAGCCAATGTAAAGAGAATAGAAGGTAGCGCCAGTTGGAGAAATACATCTGATTGGCTGAGCGTGTGACGTCACCCAGTACACTAGCCAGCGCGTGTTATTTTCAGTGAATCATTTCAAATGATTCATTTTTAATGAAATTATGAATTAAAGAAATTTGTTCACACGTGTAATTTATCATATTTATCATGTTGAGAATAATCAACTACTGTTTAATTTATTAAAATGGCACCACGTGTTGTTTTATTTTATATAACTCACCCATCACTGCTTATATTAAAACAAACATTCAA
>CABFOV010002750.1:45864-78159 GCA_902141375.1 Timema poppense
TATTATTATTATTATTATTATTATTATTATTATTATTATTATTATTAGCACCGCGTCTTACTATCCGTTTGGGTTGTACGCACTTACGCTAATGTGTAATGATAGGGTGATTGTGATATGAAATGGAGGACCTACAGTTTAACGTGGAATCCGAATTATATATATTTTTAAATCTGGAACTAAATCCGGAAACCCCAACTTAGCACATCACTTTCTTACTACTGAGCTATTTCGGGCTAATCCTGTGTTATGGTAACTTATCGATCATATTTTAAGGGCTTGTCGGTAATAGATGTGTAAAATCGTCGGCCATTTAACAGCAAACAGAAACACATTCTATCGTTGATCTTTGGAAGCTATATGCTGCCGTTTTAACAATTTTTATTAATGTTTAAATGGTTTCTTGGATATTATTTGTAAAGAAAATGTCACCAACCTTTATTTAGCTGTGGACCACATAAAAGTGTTACCAATACACTGTAAAACACTTATTTTAAAAAATAGAATATATTTTTAAGAATGACCTTAAACAAAGAATACAGCGTGAGATAAAAGCCTGTATTTGAGCTAAGTTAATATGTATACACAAATATGCATTATGTTAAATAAATAAAGTTTGACTACTTTTTAGTCATATTAGCCATGAGGTGAAATTTATAGGTTAATATCTTTCTTCTTATGTATAATTTGGTAAGCCCGTTTCCGGTAATAGAAATTATGAGGAAGTGACTGAACAGATTTTGACAAACTACCACTCATTTTAACGGTTATGAGTCCAAGATGTCGGGAAAAATAGTATTTTTCCACGAAAACCCGATTATCACAGAAAATTTTCATTTTTCCATTCTATGTTTAATCAACATGGTAACCGTTGTTTTCTGCATGGTTGTGAATCTCTAAATAAACTATATCGTCTGGCTAAAAGATAATAACTCAATCTTCATTAAATGTTGGTCCGAACACATCACAATTTTCTCTTTGGATGCTGGTCGTATCACATCTAAATTGAGTTGTCTAAACTGGGGAAACATTTTTTTTTTTTTATCAGAACGCGTTAATTGGAATTTTAATCTATAATATTGAGACTAATTTGAAAATTAAAAAGATAATTTGTTAAGTTCGTAGAAATACTGTCTACGTTTTGTTTCATGCATGATAAAATAATTTTTAAATATGTTTTGTATCTATTGTAAGCCAAAAACAATAAAAATACCCTTATCTTGATTAATGTTAAAATAATACCCATTTTAACTATATAAGTATGAATTTTTGTGTTCATTTTGTTTCAAATAATGGGTTTTTATGTTCAGTTTACTCAAATAATGGGTTTTGATTTTCATTTTAGAAAATAGTTTCAAAATACAAATATATAATTAAGCTATGTTTTCATTTTACTGCTTAATTTTGAGGTTATATTTAAAATTAATATAACCTGGTGGTCTAGGGGTAGGGTGTCTGACTTCTATGCTGGCGGCCGAGGTTCAATCCTCGGTCCCGGCACAGATTTATCTGATTACCAAACCCTTCCTTCACCTCTGACAAGACATCTTGTGAATGTGGGGAATGCCAGGCCTCCACCGTAGTTCGGATTCCACGTTAAACTGTAGGTCCTTCATTTCATCTCACAATCACCCTACCATTACACATTAGCGTAAGTGCGTATAAGCCGAACGGGTAGTAAGACGCGGTGCTAATAATAATAATAATAATAATAATAAAAATTAGTATGGTTTTGTGTACCCCATATATCTTTTCACATTCATACAACTATATTAAGTTCACCTATGTTTCCATGTTGATAATTAATTTTGAGGAATGATATTTCAATGAGTACCACATCTCCACATCTATATTTTCACATTCTATCTCTATTAGACACTCACACACTCTCTCCATTCTCTCCCTTACACACACACACACACAAACACAAACACACACACTCACACACACTCAATCACTCACTCCCTCTCTCTCACACACACACTTTATCTATAAAACACTCTCTTTAATATAATCTTTTCTCAGTCTCTCTCACACTTTATCCCTCTCTCTCACACACTCTATACACTCACATACACGCTCTATCACATATTTTCTCTCAAATGATCTTTATTATAATATATCTATTAAGCTTTCTCAAACGCTCTCTCTCAACAGCTCTCTCTTTCTCAAATGCTTTCTCTTTCCCAAATACTCTCTATCTCTCAAAAGCTTTTTCTCTCAAAAGTTATATTTCTTAAACGATCTCTCACAAACGTTTTTTCTATCTCTCAAACCCCCTCTATTTCAAACTCTTTCGCCCAAAATCACTCACTAAAACTCTCTATGTCACTCTCTCAAACACTTTGACTCAAATTGTCTCCATATCATTCTCACTTTCTCAATCTTAAACTCACTCTCTCTCTCTCCTAAACTAGCTCTCTCAATTTATCTTTCTAACTCTTTCTCTCAAACCCTTTCTTTCTTAAACTCTCGCTCTATCTCTAACAATTTAATTTTCTTTCTCTGAACTAATCTCTTCATTCTAACTTTATCTCTCGAAATATCTCTCACATACTCTCACATTTTCTCTCTTCTTCACACAATATCTCTACCAAAATTGTAGGCGCTTTCTTTTCTCTCTTTCTTTCACACACACACACACGCACACACACAAATTAATCACGCATTCTCTCTTGTCTATTCTATTTCTCTCTCACACACATTCTCTTTCACACACTCTCTCACACTCTCTTTCCTTACACACACACTCTATGGCTCCCTTTACAAACGCACACAAGCACACACACTATTTCTATCTTCTTCCAGTATTTCTCTCTCTAACGCAACACAAACTCTCACTATAACTCGCTCACACTCTCTCGATCTTTCTCAATTAGTCATTCTCAATTTACTACGCTCAATTTCTCACGTTTCTCCTCACACTCTCATTTTCACACTCACCAACACACACAATCAAAAATTCAAACACACTTTCACTTTCCCTATCACAATTTAGCACTCTATCTATCATATATCTTATATATTATTTAATAAGCCCATTTCATGTAATAGAAATTACGAGGAAACTACTGAACAGATTTTGACAAACGAACACTAATTTTTTGATAAGAAAATCAGGATGCTGGTAAAAATAGTGGCCTAAAACTAAAATCCAATTTTCCATCTTTTTCTTCTGTGCGGACAGTAGTTCATTTATGCAATCATTCTTTTCTTACATCACCATGGAAACCATGCTTTGTGTATAGCTATATATTGTCAAAAAATATATTTGTCTATGTTTAAAAATAATACCAGCTCAATCGTTAGGTACTTTAGTGGTTTGTGCAATTAATAGATATAGATCTTGGAGAGGGGTAATTTTAAAGTTCCCATTGGGTTATTAAGGGGCAAAATATTCGTTTTGATTCAAATTACACATTGAAAAATAAATATCTAAGAAAAGTTGATAGCCTTTGAAAAGTAAATTTTTAACTTAAAAGTGAGTGAGGGATTATTATATAGTTCCTTTTCAAATAAAAAGTTTAAAATACATTTTAGTGCAATAATCTGATCCATTGCTGCAACGACTAACTAGTTAATATATAATGTTAATATTAACATCTCACACCTTTCTGGTTGAGAAAAAATAGTAATTGTCAAAAAATTTAACTCGAAATTTTGATGAATGTTGACGTTTGATGATCCCTTAGATCCGAAAAAAACGTTTTTTTTAATTATGTCAGTCTGTGGCTCTGACTAGAGACAAAACTATTTTACCAATTGGGCTAAAACTTGGGATATCGGGTTTTCACAAGGTTTATCAGAGGTTTTTTTAAATAATCTATCCAATCCTAAAATTGATAGTACTATTTTTTACTTAAGGGTGGAAAGAGAAAAAAATAGATTATATCAAACTCAACTCGATTAATATTTATAAATGTGTATTCTTTAATATTAAAACAAAATGAAATTTCTCATTTCCTCATGAAAATAAATTTAAGGATAATTTACACTTAAGGAAACTTCCAATTGTTATCAAATCTCCGCACCTCTTTGAGATACGAAATAACTTATCATTTCAAAAATGAAGGCATATTAAATATAAAAATTATTATTTGGAATTATCTACTACTATAAAGCCCAATGTCTGACTCACTCACTGACATTAATGTTCACCCGCTACCAGATGAGCAAGAAACTTGAAATTTGTCAAACTTATAGCTTGTAGCCAACGGGAAAATTCCAAAAAGTAGAAAATAATAACTTTTAAACCCTGAAAAAGAAATCGAAATGGCAGAGCAACTTTAAAATCGGTGCGGACCTTTCTTTGGAGGTCTATTGGGGCTAAAAGGTAAGACCTATCAATACACGGCTCTGGAATGACATTAATTTATATCCACCTGCAAATAAAATTCATCGGGGCATTGGGGGTGGAGCCCCCAACGAGAAAAATGACTATATTCTCATAAAACTAATAGTTTCCGAATTATATATATATGCCGTAGGTGAATTAGAAAATACGGCCTATTGCAAAAGGTGCCCTAAATTTACAATGAGCCAGGATAATTGGAAAGTAATATTATATTTGCCTATCAGCCTGATAACTTTTAGGCTTATTTCAATGAGCCCATACCACCTTAGGCTATCAAGGAAATGCATCTTTGTTCGCTCAATCAGTCTAGTCGATTCTAGGTTTATTGCAATACACCCAAGATAGTGAGAGCTTATTAAAAATTCTACAGCAGCGGTTCCCAAACTGTGGGACGTACAATTATTCCCGATGGTATGCCATGAGAAGCCGAACAAAACAAAAAATTAAAGTTGTAAAAAAATGGCCTCATAAAATTTAATAGATATATTACAACCCAGTCTAATAGAAGTGTTCTCTAGATTTCTAGCACACAAATTCATAAATACATCCTCAAAAAATATGTAACTGTTTTTGAAGCTGTGATTAAGGAATCAAAGTTTTAGGGTCAGGGAAGTGCCAGTTGAAGGTGTGTAGTCTCAAAAAAACAGCATCAAACAAAAAAAGTGTGCCTGTAGGAAGGCAAACTAACTGTACACATCAAAATGTCACAGCAGTCTACCGTGTAGAAATAGATTAAAAAAAGCTGTTTTGGCAAAGTGTAACTTGACAATGGTAAATGTAACAATATCATTGTAAACGCATATATTTCTTATTTTAAAGAAATGTAACTTAAATTTATATATGTCTTATTATTTTTCAATAACCATTAAATATTCATAAGAGTTTGTTACTTTTTTTAATTCTTTTTACTATACATTACTTGAACTGAAATTTTTAATCAAACCTTGCAATCGTACGGAACGTAGTAAGTTAATTTAATAACATGCTGAAAGATAGAAATATTATATTCTGTAGACAAGCGGCTCCCAAACTTTTGGAACGGTGTACCACCCAGTAGGTACCACCGTTTGCGTGTTTATTACGAGACTGTGCGGCTGCTCCGTCTGTCTGAGCTGAAACCAATGTTGCCACCCCTACAATAACCGAGTGACTATTTTAATTTAGGTTAGACTGGGTCGTAATATACTTATTAAATATTATGAGTCCATTTTTTACGACTTTAATTAGTTTGTTTTGTTTGGCTTCTCACGGCATACCATTAGGAATAATTGCTCGTCCCACATTTGGGGAACCGCTGCTGTAGACATTTTAAGAAGCCTTGTCTATCTTGGGCGTATTGCTATAAGCCTAAATGTTATCAGGCTGATTAGCAAATATAATATTATTTTCCAATTAGTCTGGTTCATTGTAAATTGAGGGCATCTTTTGCAATAGGCAATTTTTTTCTAATTCACATACGCCATATATATTATATAATATATACAGATAAATATGTATAAATACATTATATATTATGGAAATCTTTAGATTTGGAAATTGCTGTAATGTTCAGTGACTGTGATATTACTCAAACAGTATATTATTTCGTTTATGCTCTCGGTAGAGTGTTCAAAAATATCTATTATTTCGTTTCAAATATCTTACTACTTTTAAGTAAATATTTATTTTTTATTTACAATAACAAGAAAGTCTATGCTGTGCACCCTACCCAAATTTATTTTAAAAATAGCCCTTTTTATCGAAAAGATTTATAAATTTGTTTGTGGATATAACTTAGAAAAAAAAATCATGCTAAAAAATAACGAGATTTAGTTCCGTCGGTAGTGCGTCTACCTATTGAATTAGGGTCGCAGGCTCGATCCCTGGCATGGTTGAGAAATTTATCATTGTTGAAATGTGAGTTTACCCTTTTACAGTGATGAATTGACGGGGATAGGGGATGGATTATGTGTCCGTCCTAGATTTAAGATTAGAGTAATTAATACAAAGGCGTATAGCCTGAACATGCAGTAAGATACGTGGCGCTAAAAAGAGTTTTTAAAAAAAGCACCGACAACCTACAATGTCATCACGTAACATAATTGGTGAGTCACTACTGTATTAGCTAGGCTCACGTTACAGACGTGTCCATATGGACACTAGCGATATGTGCTTTTGTGCACAGAATGTCTACATCAATATTCCATCTCCCCTTTCCCCCCTCCCTAATCTTAATCTCTTTTTAGGTCCTTTCTCGTCAAATGTTTCTTTAAACTTATTTCCTCCCTTTTGTTCAGACGTAGCGAATTAGTTTTATAATAACTATCAAAACATAGTTTGTAGGTCCCAAGTTCAATTCCTGTGTCCAGATGTCATTTTATAATCTAAATAATATGCAGATGAGGCTATAACCGTAATTAACAAATATTCATATTCAACATCACGTAAAGATAATGCTTTAAATACTTTAAATACTTAATCTATTAGTTCGGTATATCTGTATATAGCACACTTAGTGTAATTAATAGTTTTATTTCCATTAATTACACTAGTGTGTTAATAATGGTGAATATCTAAAACAGAGGGAATGTCCCTACATTTTTGTGGACGGAAAAAGAGACACAATTTAGAAGGTACACCCTGTGTGTACCCATTCGGGTTTTGAACCCTGACCACCATTCTTCGTTAAAATAAAATAAATGATCTTAGTGTTTAAAGCAAGTTAAGGTTAACTTTAAAAATGAACAGACAGTTTAGTTCGCTCACGGGTTGACTTGGTCGTCTAGGGGCAAGGTGTCAGATTTCTGTGTTGAGGCTCCAGGGTTCAATCCTGGGTCCTAGCACAGATTTATCTTATTGCTAAACCCATCCTTCACCTCTGACAGGACGTGTATTAATCACAACTTGTGAATGTGTGAAATTCCAGGCCTCCACCATGTTTAGGATCCCACGTTAAATTGTAGGTCCTCCATTTCATCTCACAATCACCCTACCATTACACATTAGCGTAAGTGCGTATAACTTGAACCGTTAGTAAGATGTGGTGATAATAATAATAATTGTTTTGTCCTTAACTTACTGTTTTCATTCATAATAGCCAGAGAAGACTGTCTACCTGCTAATCCACCCCCTCCCCAACCCTCTTTGCCCTACCCGAAACATCAGCCCAAGACTTACCAGTCGCTCCACCGCTGATGAAGATAAGTTTTTTGGTTCTCAACAGGATGGACCGCTAGCATCCACTTTCTACTTTTCCTCTGCGACACAAACGCTATCTTACAGATTTTTCTCAACATTAGCTCTGTTCAAACAGCACTAAGGTATCTCTCTAGGAATGATTGTAGATTTAATCTGATTATGTCACCAACATGACTCTGGAAAGAGCATTAGTCAAGTGAGTATCATGGACCCCTTCCTGGAACCTTGCGCAGTCCCTTTACAACAAGGTCCATCCAATACTTTCATCCTGATTAGCAATACACTGATTGCTTATGGTTGACTAACCGTTCACTCGTAAAGTAAAACTACAAATCTTTTCTTGGAATTCTTAGAGACATCTTTTCTAAAATCTTGCATGGGAGCCGGAAAAGGTGGTTGCTAATTAAATGCTACAAAAACCACCAAATAATCGTGTTTTATGTATCTATGTCATTGAATCAGGTAAGCCAACGCTTAGTTAACAAATATTTTTAAAAAATATATATGAGTACAGTTAAGAGTCAAGTGGTTAAGAAAAAAAATTAGAAATTAGAAATACTCGTCGCTGGTTATGATGATGTGATTTAATTCTTATCACATAATTTCATTAAAACAAGTTAATTTAATCTATATACACTTCAAACTCCATTAATTAATTTAACCAATTGTGAAACATAAGACATAATATTATTATTATTTGGGGGAGTAATAGGTCACATCTACCTAAAAAAACATCGCGGTAAAATTTTCTTTCCTTACATTTGTTGGTTCACCAAACCATTTTATTTCATGAATATTTGTTTACTTAAATATACTCTTGAAATGATGATTCATAGTTATCGGTACACGAATTACTTTATTCTGGTACTCTACACGTGGAAGTGTATTTTAATTTGTGTAGAGAACATGGAACGCTACAGATCTGATTTGGTGTTCCTTTTCTAATCATTGGTTCTAGGATTCATTTGAATTGGTTTTCTGTTTTAATTCAATGACTCCACGATGATACTACGAATGATCTCAAGCATACATTTTATAGTTTTTGTATGGCAAATATACACATATGTAATAATGTACACGTACATAATATTCGCTCTCACTTCCTTTCACATAATCACTGTTTGTTTCATGATCCTAAAAACCTGAATGTTATAACTATGGTGACAATGAAAATATTAAATTAGTTTTTTTATTTAAAATCATCAATGCTTAATATGAATTCCCAATCAAACATTAATTGCTGATTTTAAGCATATATATATATATATATATATTCATTCATATATATATATATATTCATTATATATATATATATACATATATATTCATATATATATATTAGTTTTATAGGGGATGGGTTTTATAGCTTTTATAATATAATAAGACGTAAAAGTAGTTTTCGATTTTCTCAGATTATTTTGTAACTTGTACAATATACCCTTTATTTTATTTGCTCCTTCCCCCATTCAGATGTCCGTTTACTGTTTGTGACCAATGCGATTTCTCTTCCAAGATTCTTATTTTACAGCTTGAAAGTCCATCCTAGAAGCTATAACATTTTTAATTGGTCTCTTGAATGTTCATCGATCAATGGTAAATACAAGCTTTGATCACCCCGTCACAATACTTTTGTTAAATTTACAACATATACGTCTATGAGATAGTTTTACTTTCAAGCATATAAAATTAGATTTCTTACTTGTTTGATTATTTTTTAAACTAATACATATTTTATTCAAAGATGGTTCCTAAGTGATAAAATAAATGTTTTGGTGTATAAAAATAGCCTTTAAAATATATATTTCAAATTATGTGTTTGTAAAATGTAGGGCTATTTCTAGTCTATTGCATATTATTTGCGGTAAATATCCTTAATTAACACTATCCTTTTATTACATTAAAATAAATTAGGGAAATATATTTATGCTGAGTGCTTTACATAAATTGTTCCTTCTCTCTTAAATACTTATTAATCAGTTGTAAAATTAATTCACACCTAATTATATACATCCACTGATATATAAAAATAGGAATAAAATTAATATCTAATAAATAATTAAGTATACATATTAATCTTAGCTTACGTCTCGAAACCACGCTCTCTAGTTGGAATAAAAAACCATGTATTGTTACATATTTTTGAATGATGGTCAAAACTGTAATAAAATAAAATGTAAGACTCATATTAAATATATACAAAGTTATAATAAAATACTATATATTGGTCTTCTCAAATAAATGATATCAAAACTTGCTTTACCGATCACTTGAAATCTTTCTTCTGTATACACAAAATGGGAAGATTTATTAAATTTCTCCACCCTCCCTTACAAAAGTCCTGGGCTTCTCATAACTTTTAATAAGTTTTAGTGATTCGTTTTCCCTTGCAGGAAAATCCGATGATTTATGGCATATATTTTCGGTCCCAGGAAGGGGTGAAGAGGATTTATCTTAGGGGTGTTTTTTTGTGATAGGGTTGTGTAGGGTAGCTTTGATACCAACCAACAATATACCGTCAAACCAGACTAGGAATTACAAGGAAACTTGGACCTACTTTTTTTTATTATTAATTCCGTATTTGGAATTCAGATGAAAATCCACAGATAGGGGTTTAGTTGATACACACGTCTTCTTGTTTAGACGTGTAACATTTGATTAGGTAACAAAAAACTTAGTCAATGGGTACGCAGGCAATCAGTATCAGTCTAGTTTTTAATTCTCAATATATCTTACTTCACGTCCAGACTCTCTACACTTAACTTCACTAACAGGTTATTAAAAAGGTGAGAAAGAGTTTAAAAGAAAAATACCTGCATTTAGGTTGAAAAAGAGTTGGAAACAATTTATAGAAACGAAACTCAGTTCATATAGCCGGGGTTCTAGCCTCAACCTTCACCTTCAATAACAAACCAGACTGGATGAGCCTTACGCCTAGCCCACGTGTCCACCAATGTGTGTCCGGTGACCTGGAAGTAAGTATTTGGATCCCGGCCGAAGGTACTGAGGCTGTTATTGTTTTTAAATAAATTTTACGTCTCCCTCTACAATTATTTGGGGATATTTACTTTAAGTTCTACTTTCCTCAATAGTTTAAATACGCGGATATCCTGGAAGAGCAATAAGGCGTAGTTAAGGACCACATGATGCAATAAATTAGGTCACCTTAGTAACAGTTTAGTTTCTATGAAGAAAACTCTTTGTATTGAATGTCATGAAAGATTAATAATTTTAAAGTAACATCTCCACTTTACTATTTATTTATCAACTTAATATTAATTCAAATATTTACTACTATTTCAAATTATAAACATAGCCAAATAAAGGTTCTGCTTTTAAATGGAAAAATATCCAAAGCTAGTATTTTTTTGGAACCGTGACTTACTACCTTGAGTTATACGCTTATGTACTAATTATTATAAATAAGTCACGAGTGAGGAAGGTTGAGCTTATAGAGAAAATAGTCACATTTGTGTAAAGGGTGAACGGAAAACAATTTAGGGGAAAAAAACACTCTAAGTTCACCTTACCGGAACTCGAACCAGGATTTCGCCATCATCAGCAGTTGAGTCTATTGCAAGAAACGCCTTAAACCAACTTTGTAAAACTGCTGGCCCATCGTAAAAATAATTAAACAAATCTGATGAGTTGGCTTCTCAAATACATTTCCATTTATTATAAAAGAACCCATTTGATGAGGTCATTTAATATAAGCTAAATAGATTCTTTTAAAAAATAAGTAACATCTATTATTCTTCAGGTGGAGTTGTTTGCTTTAATAGTGTCGGTCATTTTTCAAGTCGAAAAACAATGTACTGCACAAGCTACATAGTTCAATGAAGGTCATAAAATAGTTTTTTGATGCAATGGGTCTTACTACTTGTTTGTGATCGTTTAAAGGTGAAGGAACTAAGAAGATATAATTAAGAGGAAATGTGCCCACATTTGCGCGGAGAGAGAATAATACACCAATTATGAAAAAGCATCCACAATAACCTGACCAGTATTCGAACCCCAATCTTTGCATCATTGGCAAATAAATATATTACAAGAATGATGCCTTAGAACTTATGACCATTGATATAGGTGCTAATTACGTAAGTTTGGTTATCTTTATTCTGTGTAGTGGTTTTCTAATAAATCATTAACCGTTTGCACTAATTACAATCTTTAATAAACGCGACCACAAACCACAACTTGTCAAAAATCCGTCAAAAGGCGAGATGAAACTGATTTGAGTGACAAGAACCACGTGGCAGATCACATTCCACTTCTTAGGGCCATTTCCCACTGCCATCGGCGGTGTCTACGATAAACGTGGATGAAATAAATGTCCATGGACGTGCCAATTCACACTGCAACCAAACGTCCACGAACACTTGTGATCCCTACAAGCTTGAGTTGCTGTACTGTAGTGCAGTGTAGTTGTTCACATGCTCTTCAAAACGTAATTGCGCATGCTCAGTTCAAACAGTCCAAGTGACGACCTACCAATAGCCCGAAGAGTGATCTGAAAACATCCGTACCGTGGACACCTCGGTCGTTCTGTGACACCGCTGACAACAGTGGTGTGTATTGTCCCATTTGATAGGCTGGGAAGCGATTTCTACCAAACGTCCGTCCACGGAATCTACTGACATGGCGGATGCCAGTGTGAAATAGCCTTTAGCGAATGGAATGAGGCATAACGCACAGGGTCGATGTTTACCCGTGGTTTTGAGGCCTAGTTTGGAAACGAGGAGGGTTGGAGGGTGTGAGGTAATGCGATACTGCGGCCTGGTGACACAAATACCCTCTAAATCTCCACACATCATGGCTATAGAGAAAGGGTTAGGAGATGGAGGGAGAGGAGTGCCTGATGAAAACTTGATTGCAATCAACGTGTCTGGCTGCTGAGAACCACGTTCAAAGCGTAATGACGTCATGTGTTTTCCCAAGGGAAGGGAATATGAGCTTAGACCAGTATTTTTTACTGTGTTTATAACAAAATAACTTTTTTTGGCTAACATATATAAATATAAGCTTAGTATATTGAGTTAGCTTAGTATTTTACCAATATTAATCTCAACAGTTCTTGAATATCTGTCATGGCCATAGTGACATTTGGGCAGACACTTTTCAAATTAAGAGAATAAGCACTGGAAAAATCCACAATGTTCATTTTGGGGTTATTTATAATAGGTAGGGTATCGAATCTAAGAAACAATGATAATGAATAATAAACGCATTCAATGTTCATTTTATTTTATTTGGTTGTATCTGTATATTCCAAACTCTTTAAGTTAGCAGAGCCTGTTTTATATGGTTGTGTAAAGTTTCCTACAATAACCCCTCAGGATTCCGTCATGAGGTAGTTTGTAATTTGATCTATTGTTTTCTATACCAAGGACACACAGTGGTCCTGTTAATGAGGCTTATCGTGACACCACTGAATCTGAGGGATTAAAAGATTTTATCTTATTCACTTAGGCAAATATATGTTTAAGAATGTCACCCATACACTTAACATTTATATTAATTACTAAGAAGAAACCTTTATTTTTAAATACCATGGAAGTACTTAAAGAAATCTTTTGATAACTAAATGTAATAAATTAAACTAAACTTATCTAATTAATACATTTTTTAATCTACTTTGACCAAAAGGATTATTTACTATTAAAACCACAAAAAGACGACCACTAAGCAGCGTTCATACGGACCTCAATGTAATGCTCTAACTTAATTACCTATACCTATTTGGAATCAGTATTTTTGATTAATAATCATTTATTTTACTCTTTAAAACAGAAATTTACATTATTTTCATACTTCTTGTATTGGTTTAAATTAAAAAAATAAGACTTTAATAGAAATATATGGACCTGAAGATGTGGAACTGCTATTAAAATTAAACAAATATATTGGAAGTCAAAATATTAACCCCCTCCATCCCGCTTCCCCCCTTCTAGCCAGTTGAATATACGGAACCTCTGGGATTATGAGGCCCGTTTCCACATGGTGGGGGTAGGGGGGTAGCCCTAGAGAAATTACTCATCAAAAATTCCCCCCAAACTCCTCCATACCCCTCCAGATGCATATGCTTATCTGGATCCACTGGGGCCACGGGGCAATTGGTAACAAATGATGTTGTCTTTACTGAATCACAATCACATCAATTTTGTTGTTCTATATTTGTCCGGTGTAATGATATAAATCCAACAATAGTAGGGAACAAATTCTTTTCTGCACTGGATGAAAATATAAGGACTATAAAAATGGCCCCTACAGAAATGGTTACAAAGCTAATAATTTAGTTCTAAGTGAGCAGGCACATTTATATTTGACTTTGGTATATAATAATAGAAGAAATTTAAGAATTAGGAGATTTGGTTGGGAAACTTAATATTTTAATCCAAGTGATAAACATATTTACCATTTAAAATCTAAGAAGCCATATTTAAAAAAATAAGCTCAATGAAGTTAAATTTGCGGCTTGTTTGTTCATCCGATCTTCCCAAGTATTTTTCAGCGCCATATTTCAAAGCTGTCCAATCATTTTTTCCCCATCTTCCTGAGTGTCTGGTTTCTGCCCATCAAACGCGATGCTCCACATGTAACGTTTCAACATTTTATTATTTAGTTACAAACTCAATTTACTGGTTGGTAATAACCTATTCTTGTTGAATGCTTCCTTGGGCATGGTGATCCTCAACCTGATTTCCTTGGTGCAGTAGGCACCCTTTGTCAGCAGATCACCATATACTTGCACTACTTTATGTTTTCTAACGGCTTGTTTTACAATTTTGATTTTCAGTGGCTCCTCATTTTTTTAAATCACCATCACTCTTTACTTTTAAATTTATATCTCCATGCCTTATCTTCTCCAAATAGTCCATCATATCGTGCAACTCTTCTTTAATTTTGGTTAAAACTGCTGGTTGTTCTGTGGATTTGATTGTGTTGATGATGCGTCTTCCTGTCCTGAAATTGCCACGCCGCTCTATGTCTCTTATAACAAGCCACGGTCTATACAAGTTGAAAAAGCTGGGTGATAAACCACCTCCCTGCCTCATTCCTCTTCCTACCACTACTCCATCATTTAGCTTCACCTTCACTCGCTGTCCAAGATACAAGTCTGCAATCAACCTTCTGTCTCTTCAGTTGATGCTGATCGCTTTGAATATTCCCGATAGTTTATTTCACTTCCCTCTTTCGAATGTATTTTTCCAGTTGATGAAACCAAAGTAGACCTCTTCCTTGACTTCCAATTCTCTCTCTGAAATTATTCTTAGTCTCCCGATGGCATATCTTGTTCCTCTTCCTTTTATGGACCTAAAGGGGTTTTCTTCATCCATATTTTCTATCTTATGTTCCAGTAACTTGTTGATTCATCTTGCCACAATATCTCCCACTTGCGAGATGAAGCTGATGATCCTGTGGTCGCTGCATTTCATTTTATATCGTAGATAGATTATCCATTAACTAGTAACTAATGTAGGATTGTAAAGAACAGCTAAGAGCACTCTTTACTCCAAAACTAATACATGTTTATTAGTTATTATTGGTTATTATTTTATATATATAACATAATACTAATAAACATGTATTAGTTTATTATTGGTTATTATTTTATATATATAACATAATACTAATAAACATGTATTAGTTTTGGAGTAAAGAGTGCTCTTAGCTGTTCTTTACAATCCTACATTAGTTACTAGTTAATGGCTAATTTATCTACGATATAAAATGAAATGCAGCGACCACAGGACCCACAGGACCTTCAGCCTCATCTCTCAAGTGGGAGATATTGTGGCAAGATGAATCAACAAGATACTGGAACATAAAATAGAAAATATGAATGAAGAAAGCCCCTTTATATAAAATCTATTAATAGTGGAAGATGCAGATACTACATGAATTGACGTATGCTTAGAATACAATAGTTTTAGTAAATTGTGCAATGGACTTATTCTCTTATTTAAACCGTAATTCTAACATAACTACCAGTTAATAGCATTAACAACATGTGTAACTTTATTTAATTTCTTCCTGCAAAATATACTTATGCCTACAGTTAAGGTCTATCCTGAATTTTTTTTATTAGGAATACTTTTATACTCATTTAACTTCCCTAACACATATAATGTAAACAGATCAACATATGGTTCACATTTCCAGGTGCATTGTGTTCACCACCTTCTGTACAAATATTGTAGCATTTAGAGAGCACATGTTCAATATTCCACGACAAAGTATTTCAAGATATAAAAAGAGTAGAATCATCCTTGTAAATCATCATTCGTCTAAAACTGTAGCCAAAAAACACAAAAGCTCATCTTCATCATGAAGTACTTTATTTTATTCTTGGTCGTTGCACTTGTACTGGTAAGATTCAAGTATATATTTTCCTTTATAAGTAAATATATTTTAGACAGTCTTTATTTTTCTGTTTTTAACTATATCTCTAATTAATATTGTTTTACAATATACATTAGACAACTTATATAAATTACTTTTTAGTTAAGGACTATTCCACGTAAAACGTGAATATATTTTGTAGAATTACTAATAAAACCCTAAATAAATCTCAAGAGCTATGAGATTCTAGATTTTTTTATTTTATTTTTAAGAACAAAATACATGTTAATTTAAATAAAATATTACTACACGTATAACCAAAATAAAATAGTTATCCAAGATTATTCTTATGATGATTATTTGAGTTGGTTTCTGCGTATAAATGTTAAAATATCTATTTGAATGGGCAAATTTTGACTTAAACATAAATTTATACACTAGATTATTAATTACAATATAATTTCCTCTATTTAACTTAATATTATAAAAATAGCATATTTTTAGTTTAGCAGTATTTTAGGGATGTAAGTGTTTTTTTCTCTCTCACAGAGTCCGGTCTATACTTATTTATATTTGTCTAGCCAGATATGAATGAGGGAATTATAATTTAGAGAATAAATATTTGAATATTTTAAAGAAACAATGATGAGAGTTCTAAAGTAGTAAAGATCTCTTTTATTTACAATTGTAAAATGGTTTGAGCCCTTATCTTTCAGCCTTTTCAAGGATATTTCATATTTCTAATATTTTTATAAAATGTACATAAATTCATTTGTTTTATAATAAGAGTTGCAAGTTCTATAATTTAATAAATACACTTGAGCAAGCTTATACTCAATTTTTATCAATCTCTCCTCCCAAAAATCTTAGTTTATATGCTAGTAATATTTTCTCAATATCCGCATCCACATGGATATAAAATATTCTAATGTCCATTGTACTTTTATTTACTAAGCTAGGGCTATTACGGTTTTAATTTTAATAGCTTTTGTAACATTTTTAATTAAAATTTACTGTAGACTTTTCCTTAGTATATTCAAAATGGTATTTTATTTTTAATTACAATCACGTGTGGGGCTAGATTTTATTATTAAGCTGTTTAGATTGTTATCTAAGTTGTAAACAACACATATAAAAAAATGCAATTCAATATTTTTAATTTTAGGCTATATAATTTTTAAATCAATAATTTCCATTCTTGTATTATTATTATTATTATTATTATTATTATTATTATTATTATTATTATTAGCATCGCGTCTTACTACCCGTTCGGGTTATACGCACTTACGCTAATGTGTAATGGTAGGGTGATTGTGAGATGAAATGGAGGACCTACAGCTTAACGTGGAATCCGAACCACGGTGGAGGCCTGGCATTCCCGCCATTCTTTTAAATCCATTGCTTAATTTCTATATTAAAATATACATTTATTAGTAATTTCTTTTTGCTTTCACCCGAAAGTTTAGGTCTCTTTTTAACTTTTCAGAGTTTCAACGCCAAGTAGGGGATAATCGATTGTGAATTGCCAGCCAGTCTATCTGATATATACTTCTTATTCGATATAAAACAGAGATAAATCTGCTCTTTATGACCTTACCGTCAAAACGACTGACTGCCATGAACTAATTAACAATCACCAACTTTTCTTGAGACCCCTCCTCCACGCCTTCCCCTCCAAACATCAAGAATACCGATACATCACCAGGTGTCCAATTTATATAAGTCAGTGACTTTTAAAAGTGGGAAACTGCTTTGCCAAATTGTGTCTGGTGGTCAATTGCTTGGGGAACATATATATCCCCTATAGGCTCCTCCAACCCGCCATGGATGTGTCCTCCGAGCGTAGCCACACACGTAAAACGTGCGCAGAAGGCAATTTAGGAACTGATGACACCGTGTATAAGATTCCTAACGTCAATTGGTAGCAAGAAACCCTTCAACCCAGCCCCTCCCCGTTACTCTAAGAGGGCTTTACCCAGGTTTATTTTGCTGGAATCAAAACTCAAGCTTAGAAATGACTCTGAGAAGGTCTTTTACCTAAGTTAACCCGTTTGGGCTATTGGAGGAGGTCGGGCACCTAGCCTTACGTATATTTCTAAAAAGGGCTTTCAACCTAAGCTGCTGATGGGGACCTCGTGGAGGTGGACTGACAAGATTTCTTGGAAGTTACTAGTTACCAGCCGCTTTGTATGTCGCAAATATTGTGGGTCCTTTCTCCTTATCCCGCCCACACAAATGACCTTAACAGAGATTCGACCGCTATTCGTCAGGAAGCCTCTTGTCCCGTCTGAGTCAGTGCAGTCGCAATGAGGGCAAGGAATTAACCTTAAACCCTTGAGCTTCCAACCCATACCAGCTCCACCCCTACCCTCCCTCAACATTTATGACTACAGAGGGAGCAAGAGGAGACAAAGAAGACTATGCACATTGCACAGTTTTCCTTTTCAAAAAATCAATCAGATAGATCTGTTATGAAATTCCATGCAACAAAATAATGAAAGTGGATAATTTAGAGGTGATTTATTTAAAAATAAAAAATAAATGAAGGTTCTAGAAAATCTATACGCGCTAGTTATATTAAAACATGGTTTTAGTTAGAATCCCGAAGTGTATTCTTATTAAATTATATCTATTTAGAAATTATTAAATATGATCTTAAGTGTAAATTATATATGTGTCGCAACATATTTACTACCAACTAATCTCTAGCTTCCTCACTCCCTCAATTTAAACATGTATCATAAAAGGATCTATTTAAATATATGTTTTATCATTAAAAGGACTGCTCCTTGCTAAATATAATTATATGTGGTTCTATTGTTTTTTAAATTAATTAATTTCCTCATTAGAGTTTCTTTAATTGATTTTTCACCTAGAATATACATCATTATAGTATTAATGATATCTGGTTTTAGCTACATATTGCTCATAAAAAGTTCTCTAATATTTAAAGATATTCTCGGAAAATGTATTATTCCAATAAAGCACATCGGCGATATAAGGTGCCAGTTTCCAATATATGGGATATTCTGTGACTTAAAATAAAAGTTTCAACTCTTCTGATTGTAATAGAGTTGGGTTATTCCCTCCCCCACCTAATTAGAGTGAGTTAGAGTGAGATGAAAGTAAACTCACGCCAAGCAAGTATTTTGAAGTTTTTATAAAAAAAAATTGTGCCAGAATAAATTAAAAAAAAAAATTCTTTAATAAATGCATTTATTTTAATTTTCTAAACTTATTAATATCCGTAGTTCATGAATATAAGTTATGGGTTTGATGAAAAACTTTATAAATAGAAGAAAAATCCTCTAATAAAATTTCAGGAAGCACATTACAAGTATTTAAGATCTAGTTTGGAATAAAATGTGAAGAAAATAAGACCAAACAAATCTTCTGAACTATGTGGTTTATTTATTGTGCAGGTATATTAATATTCAAGGGCAACCACACTGTCTTCAACTCACGTTTACTTCTATCCACTTAAAGTTACCTTTAAAATCCCCATCCCTTTTATAATGCATCAATATACATAGTTTTGAACGTAATATAATATTTAAAAATATTTCTAAGTTAATGAATGAATACAATTCTTTGTCCCGTTTTTTTTTTTCAGGCGGTTTCTGAAGCCAGTTGGTTTGGTTCATTTATATCAGGTGTTAGCAGTGCAGTTAATACATCCGTGGAAACGGCAAGTAACGCAAGTACTTCTGTTGAAAGTAGTATGATGTCAGCCATTACTAATGCATCCAGTGCTATAAACGCAACCACAGCTAACAGCACATCAACATCTTAAGATATGAATATAATTAATATGAATTTAAAGCATAAGATGAAACCGTAAATATATTATCAATCAGCATCCTAAACAATGTTTTTAATTCAAGGTTTTTTCTTAATTATCTACCCCCAATAAGAAAATTTGTCTTTTAATGTAGATGATGGTTTTGACCTGATGGTAGCAGGGTGAGAGGAAATAAACCACTTGAATAAACTGACAGGCAATTTCAACCTCCAATATGGAATTTCATTTTTTCATGAAGACAATTCTTATCCATTTAAAAAGAACCTTACGCATCCTATTCACTTAATTTAACCCTACAATCTGTAGTTTTATAATTTAATAATATTAATACAAAACCAATTATACTGTGGTGAATGTAAAAATGCTCTAAATAACTAAACCAAGATAATGTGTTATCAATTCTTGACTAAGGATTGTCAGAATATTTTAGGAAGATAATTGATATTGCCATATATTTGTCTGACATAAATGCAGCCTATTTAACAACACATACTAAAATATAAGTGATCTCTGAATAAGTTTACAGTATATTAGTCAAATTAAACTTATAGCTAATTTAACAAGATCTATATATAATTTTTTTTTAAATAGCTAGCTACGTCTTAATAATTACATGGACTAAATAAATGACTTTGCTATTATGCATTATAAATACTAAACTATAAAATTTGGTAAAAATTAACCAGAAAACAAAATCAACGCACATGTCTACTTTTTCTAGCTATTTAACTAATATGGATGATGAAGGTATATAGAAGAAATGGACCCACCTTTGAGTGAAGGTAGACTATTAAACTATTTGGAAAAATTCCATCCTAACTGCACCTGACCAAGATTCCACTCTAGGGAATGTTATCAAACACCCCATACACCAAGTTTTAACCTAATCAGTAAAATAGTTTCCTTTTAATTTCGAATAACAGATGCACATGCATGCATACAAACAAACAAACAAACAAAAAAACATACCATTTCAATAAACACTTTTTAGGGTTCATTAGTTCATGATGCTGGTATCAAGATTGACTTAATGTTCACGTAATGTAAATACACTAGTGTGTGATCATGATTCATGAATTGTAAGGAAACGACTCAACGATAGATTAAAAAAGGTCAAGTTATTATAGTTGTTACAGTTGTAGCAGCATATATATATATAATATTATTTAAATTGAAAAATGACACTTGGACACGGGAACCGAGCTCGGAATCTTTGGCATAGTACGCTAATGCTCTAACCACTGAGCCATTGTCTCGTGTCCATGGTCATTCTTTACTCATATGTTTGTAGATGACGATTTTTAGACCTCCTTCACAGACTCTGGCTTAAAAATATGGGTGAAGAATGGCCCAGAGCACGGGACTATTCTTGGCTAACTCAGCGGTTAGAGCATTGTCGTACTAAGCCATATCCCGGGTTCGATTCCGGTCTCCACGTCTCATTTTACAACTTAAAGAATGTAATGACTAAAAGCAAAACAAAGAAAGAATATAAGGACTTAGAGAGACCAGAGACATGGTTGTGAAACTTGGTCACTTGATCCAGGTGACCAAAACATTGATCCTTACAAGTTAAAAAGGTCGATAAAGAAGTTTGAATAAGAAAAATTAGGTTAAATCTAGTCGGAATGTGATCATCTTGACTGTACTGCCGCCATTAAGGCTCCCTTGTGAGCAGTGTCTTAATAAAAGTGTAGGTAGAAAGTTGTCTTCTCTTGGTCTGGATAACGCGGCTGAAACGTGACGTAACCAGGAATGGTAGGGTTGAGAAGGAGGCCCGAGTCTGATCTAAAATATTTCAGCAATGGGGATGTCGTGGCGCGGCACCTTAGCGCAAAGCTCCATGCTGTCTAAGAATGCGTGAAAACTGATTGCGACTGGACCCATTCACGTCAAACTGACACTAGAGTCACCCCGGGGTGTGCCGCATGATCAGATGTTGTTAAGTTGAAAGGTGGGACTAATATTTTGGATTATTAAAGGATTATTCAGTCAAAGGTGAATATATTATAAAGGAGATGGCGTTTTATTGTGTTTTACTAAGGACAAGCTCGTAACATTGACTACAGTATAAAAAACTAGTATGACTAAATAAAGAAAAAATGGTTAAGTTTCTTTAAATAATGATATTCAAAAGCATAAAATACATTTTAAAACTAAATAAAATAACTGAGGTTAGTGAATTTCACTGGTTTAACTGATATAATTCTTATGTACCACGGCAAACTATCCGTTAATAATATCCAAACAATTTATAAGCACCGTATTATACTAATCCTTCAGAATATCCAGACAATACACTATTGGGTGCCACACCATATTACCCTTTTTGAATGTACACAAAATATACTTTTGTGTTCCATATCTTACTATCGTTACCTAATATCTATACAATATTATTTTGCGTATCACGTCTTACTAGCCTCTCAGAATATCCGCACAGTATTTTTAGTACTTGGAGTATTTACCATATTTTTCGTCTCTAAGAAAAATACTATTCCCCTCCCTCCCTCAAACCCGCATTTTACCACCAATTCGGTCGATTCACTTACGACCACAACTGTATTAGGAATAATCAAAGCAGAACCTGAGAGGAAATGTTCTTAAATTTTCATGTAGGATTAGGAGGGATAACATGAAACCATTAAATAAAAACCATCTAATGATTAGACTTCTGATATATCCGTATTAGATGAACCAGTCTACCGGGAGAGTGATGCCGTAGAGTGTAGACCATGTGGTAACCGAAACGAGTGCACCCAAACCATTAGAGTAGGGAGCAAAAAGGTATACATTAGGGGAAATTTACCTGAATTTGATACAAGGGATATTGGGAAACAAGTCAGGAAAGAATCTTTCTAGGTACACACAATCGGGCTTAGAAACTCAGTTTTCGTCGTCATGTGTAGCACAGCCTGATACGAGTGTAAAGTGTTATATCATGCGACCACACGCTCCTTAGGATACCTTGCTCAAACATGCATCCCTTCATCCACCCCTTTGAACACTATCAACCCTCTTTTCTATCCCCAACCAGTCTACTGTACAGTCCTATAAATTTCATGACAAGATTACCTCCTCGAGCGACGATAAGAGAAACCACTTTCAGTAATCTTAGGGACTTTGGGGTACAGTAGATCTATATAACTTCCCTCCCTACACACACACGCGCGCGTGCACGCACCCACGCCCACACACACACATACAAACACGCGCTTTCCCTAGTTTTATGGCTCTTCAAATAACGCCAACCCCTTCTGTATCTCGCTTAATGGTGCGCTTCAGCTGATAAGACTCATTTTCTTATTTAATTCTACTGAATATTAATTTAAAACTGATTTTAAAAACAGACAACACACATTGGTACAGTAAATACTAGTGATAATATGACGTAAAAATATAACACACCCTATTTAATGTAAGAGGATATAAACGATACTAAATATTTTCTTAATAAACTCAATTATCAGCACAATATTTGAATCGATTCATTTTGTTTGACTATCAAATTCATTTACTTATAGGTAACAATATGTTTTTAAAAATCATGAGTAGTAAATATTCATTACTCCAATATAAATAAAATCATTTCAAGAATCGTTGGAAATTACATGTTGCTTTATAATAGGTGAGAAACATTTTGACATTTAATTTGATTAAATCTTGATTTGAGATGTAACTTAACATATTACGACTCTCATTACTATAATTATTTTAAGCCACTTTAGAATATAGCATTGTAATTTTACAACGAATAAAATCTATTTTAGACTGTTTAATTTCTGTTACAAACTAAATTCTAAGTATTTCAATTCGTTTAACCCTTTTGATTTATTTTCCTTATTTTAACACTACCATAAACACCTCATTCATTATTATTTTATTTTAATCAAAAAATCTTTCAAATATATATTTTAAACTTCCCCTTATGTAATGAAATGTATAATTTAAGCAAACACCCTCTAGCAACTTCTTTGTTGGTAAGATCAGTCCAAAGGGGCTATTAACAAAGTTAGCTAATGGGGTAGAGCTAGAAAGTCCTGTGGCATTTGGCTACAATTAAAGAATATACGAGTCGTGGCGAAATAACAAACTTATCCCATTTCACCATACCAGCTCCTCTTGACAACAGTTCGGCTATACAACGAGAAAACAACCGGGCATAACCACGCCGCGTGATGGACTGACCGAGCCCATCTAGGTTCAAACGAACCCACTAGAGTTCACTACATATCGAAACTTTCCTAAGAACTTAAGCAGGGACGAGATGCCTGTTCTAATCTAGCCCAGAACATCCCAGTTCTTTGGAGTTGGATATCGAAGCCAAGTTTGTCATGCGTATTCCCCTTTTTGTGAAACTAATATGTTCCCCCACCTTTATCCTCTCCTTCCATGTTTCTCTGGGTTTTCAAGCATATATAACGCTGATATGGCAATATGTCAGGCACTCTTGGACTTGGCTTTAGATTGATAAATACGTAGCCGCCACTACAATTATTTAAAATGTAAGAACGAATTTATTTTCGGCTTATTTATATATTGTTATAACCTTTTCTAAATTCACTTTTCGGCCTTTTATAAATGAATTATTTATGGATATATTAATAGTCGATGGGATCATAGACTAAAGTTTGAATTTACTCAAAGATCATGATATTGAGACTTTTTGTTGTTGTTGAGATCTATTCAATATATGTCTAGTTTTTTTTGTATATTACCTTTTGACTTGAGAGATAAACGAAAGAAATCATGGTAATAAGCTTTAATTTTGTGGTTTGTCAGTGAATATTTCTTTAATAATTTTTCACTTTCACTTCATTACTTTTTAATTTTTCGTTCACAATAATGTGGAAGTTTATCTTGTTGTTTGAAATTACTCTTGCGAGTTGTCTAGTCTTCTCATTATATTATTTATTTTAATTGAAGATGTTTTCTTGTCAAATAGGAATATGAATCTGAGTCTTTGTAATAACTGATGATAGAAATCTTTTTCAAATAATTATTTATTCACAAATATGCATATGGTGGAGATAGATATAAATTTGTAAATAGTTTTTTCTACTGGGGGCTATTTAACGTAACTTAAAACGCAAGCTCCTTGTGGAAAGTGATGGTTAAAATAATTGTATTCATTTTCTCTGGCAAATTTTTAAATACAGTTTTATATTTAACATTAATATTGTCATTATATTAACCTTTCATATACATTATAGATATTATATATTTATACACTCTACGACTATCGTAATAATATTTTTATACCATCATATATGGTTCTACCTGTTGAAATACATACATATATTTAATTATATTCTCTATGAATAAATATCAAAAAAGGTATTTTTAATATTTTCTTAATGTTAGGAATAGTGAGCATACATCTTTAGGATATTTGTTTGTTTACTTACGTGTTTATTCAGCCTTTATTCTTTTTGGGAACTTATATAGTTATGAGGACGACCGTCTAGTAATCATTCCCGCAACCAGATGAGTTGCTCGCTCCGAGTTCCAGGTGTCTGTACTCAGACAATTGAAACAATTACTCAGGCAACTCACTATTAATTAAAAAAAATACATTTGAGCCTTTTATTTTGGTTAAGTTAGGTAAAGGAGGCTTCAGTCTAAATACGAGGACTGCATGAGCATTCGCTTAAGGGAAAGATAGGAAACAATATTCATGTAAAAACTATTCTCACCTCACCTGATTTGATTCTGACTTTAATTTTCGATACAAACCGTAAACATTTTCTTTTCTTCAGATGATCAACAATTTATGAGAGTCATTAGTTTGAACTCTGGAAAGATCGATCAAAAGGTGTGTGGTGATCAATTCAGAGATCATTATTAGTTCAGTATCAAAGCCTGTACATTACAAGCATCTGCAGACATCATAATATTATACTTGCTCAAACAAAGAAGTTGCGGAATGAACTGGCCCACAGAGGCGGAGTGAAGAAGGTGGGCAAAGGTGACGGGACTAGGGGGGTGGGGGCGTATGAGCACCTCCTAAACCTAAGGGCTCCTTAGCTCTTCGTGTGAAATTTTTTCAAGATAAATTATTGATTCATATATTAGGACTGTAGTCTGAATAAATAGATAATTTCAAATTAGAGGTTTGTGGTTTCTAGTTTTATCAAAACTAAATTCTAATACATTCTCAGTAAAATATGATTTATAGTTGGAATAAGAGAATTTGAGCTAGTCATGGTTTAATAGGTCGCATTCATATTGTATATTTTTGAGCCATTCTTTCTCCCATCTTCAGTTAAATAAACCATACTTGATACCACCCCTTTTGTCAACCTGCCTAGGAGTATGAAAATATATATGCTTTTTAAAATAATTGTTCAAGTATTTATGACCCACATCAGTGGCCACATGATCTAAGGTGTGGTCGGCCACATATGTGATCCCCAATCGACTGATAAACTCTACAAATATCCCGTGAGCGCTCATTGTTTTACTACTATATTTTTACTTATTTTATTTTTAAGCGTATAATCCCAATGGGAAGTAAAATATGGGTCTAAGAAAAAAAATATAGTTTTAACGAGTATCAACGCACAAGAGGTAAACGGGAGAACACAATAATTTTATTAATTTAATTAGTTGAAAAATGATACCTGGACCCAAGTATCGATACCAGAACCTTTTGGCAAGGGCACCAACACTCTATCGTTGTGATATCTAGAATTTGTCCCGTGTTCAGAATAATTATTTACTCATATATTAGAGACAGAATCTCTGATGGACGTGAGCTTTTATTGATTCCAAAGCCAGCTTTGACTCTGGGAGGGCCGTTATGCTGTCAAATGTACAATTAAATGTGGTAAATAAAGCAGATTATGTTTTGTTTTACCAAACCAATTGTATTTTTATAACATATGTTTAAATTTTTGATAAAACAAGTAATACCAAAACTTATTTTTATCTTACAGCCACGATAGCAACATTATTGAGGTTACTATCAATGTGGGTAAAGTAGTATATTTATATATTTTCCCCTCTGAATTTGGTCCCTTTTGTAATATTATAAGCCCCATACATACGTTTTATTTATAGGGTTTCAACCCTTATTCGTGCGTAAGTCATGGTGACGTCAACTCATACAAAACCACCCCTATTAAAATATATGACTATTGACATTTTAATGTAGTGCGCAATGGTGTAGAGGGTTATGGGGAGCGAGGAGTTTTATAAGGTCGGGTATATTTTTTAGATGTGGTAATATTTTATTTTTGTGCATTAGACTGTCAGATTATAGTTTTGGAACCTCTTTGATGTGTAAGCTTTGTGGAATGGTTTAGGTATTGAAGTAAAAATAAACATATTATTTACTGACACATAGGTCCTTCCAAAACGTTTCACATGCATCGGTGGACGAATGATCTTAGATATCACTCTTCACGATAAACTGGACTGCTTACGTTAAAGAAGTTTGAGTATAATCCTGGTTGGATTAAATGAGAGTGGTTTCTATTAAATGGTTTTTGACTCTTCCTCCATATAAATGAGGGTGCACCTCCAATTAAAAACCATCCTAGTCCCTAGCACATTAGCGTAGTTAGTACGTAGGCGTAGAGCACAAATAGGTGGTAGGACGTCCTGCTAAAAAAAATATCTGGCTTAACTCACTATTTTTTGTTTTATTTTTGAATCAAGCAAAATAATACTAATCAGGGAATGTTAAAATTTTAAGAAAAATCTCTTTTAAGAAATTATTTATTTTGATTTTTTTTACAAGATCTCCTTTTTTTAACTGACGAAAATCATTTTAACCATTTTCAAAATATTTAAAAATTTAATAAAATTGGTTATCATTTTATAATTGTTGTTTTCCCCCAATTAACAAGAATACGGTTTTATTTGTAATGTCAAACAAATATAAATTTTCAAGAAAATCTTTATAGCCATTTTAGAAATATTTTGGTTTTTATAAAATCACTCATCAGTAAACTACCCTTCAACGATTTTGTACCCAATAAACAAGAATGCAGTATCATTTTCGAGGTCAAACACTTCTTACATATCAATTTCAAACAAAATTACTTAACCAATATTTGATAAATTTTGATTAAAAAATAACTCAGTTGTAAGCTACTCTTAAAATAAGGGTTAGGATCCACATCAAAAAATGGTCCTGAGGTATAAATATAAACATCTAAAATCATGTCAAACAAAACCAAACCCATGAACCCGGCTCAGATCTGTGGATAGGGACAGAAAACAGACAGACAAACATGGGTACATAAAGAATTGTAAAATCCACTTATTTAGGTACAGGGGCACATAAAAATATCATCATAGTCTCTAGAACGATATTTTTTTTACGATTAAAATACCTCTCCTTAAAATAGAAAGTAAAAAGACTAAACAAAATAAATAAATAATTTATATACATATTTCCCCCCATTGGGTAAATAGTACAAAACTTGTTTGTTTAGTAGATTCATAAAACACCCAAATATTTACTAGTGCTATTTAATTATTTTCCTTATGCCCCAGTTCTAATTTAGTAATGGATGAAAATAAATAAATTTAATTAAATTTAAAGAGATATATTGCCTTCCTGTTCAGTTCTTACGTGACATAAATTTACCGTCAATTACACAGAAGACCACAATAATGTTTTGACCTTTGAACCTATGATTAGTTTAATAATAAAACCTAACTTTTAATTACAGAATGGATACAATCTAAAATTAATAATATGCACCCCTAGTTTTCTGTCACATGCAAAATAAACGTTACTAAACTTACTTTTACTCGCCTACTGGAGTTTTTGAGACTTTCAATTAGATAAAACGACATTTTAAATTTTTAAATAAATAGCATCATCAAATAATGGTCACTTTATTTCTCAACCCAATCTCACATTCCTTTTTCCAGATCTTAAATTGGCCATGAACTACAAAGGCCAAGTCATGACCTGCCTAATTCATAGATAATGCAAGTTTTAAATCCGCCTGGAAATTGGAATGTTAACAAGATACAAAATGTCCCGTCCCTACCTCTCGGTCCACTATTTAACCTTTCTAAATTACATCATTTATTCATTAGAAGGGGGAAGGTTTTGCAAGTAGACAGTATTATTAGTCAGCTCAGCAAGGGCTAATGTACACAATGGGATGTGAAATGGGTTGAACTATGGCCAACAAAGTGGGTTGAGAGTACGTCAGTACTTCCGTTTTGATATTAGACCTCCTTCGTGTCTCAGTGGTTGAAGAAACTAGCCATTATACATAGAAACCTTGCTCAAAACTGAAGGCAGGTTCTCTCACATGAACTTGAACAAAGATGTATGGTATTATTTATATGTGATTCATCTAAAATGTGTACATTATTGTTAAGACGTATGCTATTTAAAAAAAAACTTACGTATAAAATGAAAGATGGTAATAATTTTGTATAACATGTCACACTTCAATAGTGATACTGCCCATTTCACAATTTGGGTACATTTCAGTCCAGTTTCGTGAACTATCCTCGCAAATTGACCATTTCACGAACTGGGCAAAAAATTACATTAATTCTCACTCATTTTATTATCTAGAACATATTGTACTATCTTCTACAATCCTAACTGATTTTCATTTAAAGATACTATATCTAACTAAACCAACCTAACTTGACCTAACCTTCTATTTTAAAAGATTTAAGGCTAAATCAACTTAAGGCTAAGCCAATTCTTCGTTCGTCCATTTGACGAACCAGGAAAAATCTCATACATTTAATGAGTTGGGCAACAATAGATCTGCCCATTTCATGAAATAGCCAGTCCTGAACTGGGCACCACAAGCACTACCCAATTAATGAATCGGATGAATTTTTGCCCATTCCGCGAAATGGATAAGCGAATAAGCCAGTTCACAGAATGAATAGAAATTTTACCAATTCACAAAAAGGTTCATTTCAATATAATACTTGATTTTATTATTTTTTAACCTACGTCAGTGAATTTGTAGACTAAAATTCTGCCTCATATTAAAGAGTTTTTCAGTGAAAAGGGAATTAAGATTAAAATCTCGGTTGGGTGTTTATAGGGGAGTTTCTCAAATGGTTTTCAACTCTCCTCCATGCAAATGAGAGTATACTTCCTCTAGATTTCACTTTAAATACTATCCTATCTAAAATGTGTATAGTTAGTACATATTATTATAAATATAATCCTTTTATTAAATCTAATATATATTTTTAAATCTTTTGATAATAAAAATAAATCCCGACATATCTCGCAAAACAGTAGATCTACTTTTCCACCTCGCCTTAATACATGTTTGATTTATGCACAATAATTAATTACACTGATGTCATAAGGGTGAATAAAGAAGAATTTTAGTGGAAATGTACCTGCATTTACGTTAAGGGAAAGTTGGAAAAAATATAGATAAACCAACCTCAGAACACCGTTTCAGGACTCCATCCACTATCTTACTGTCACCATCAATTCTGTCTAGCACAAGAGTAGCCATGCGAGTGCAAATGCGGGTACTTTTGTTTTAAAACCATTATTATACTTTATTTATCAATAGTAGGAATAGCAAAGTAAAAGTTGTATTAAGTTATTTAAGCGAAACTGTTAAATATTACATCGAACCCACATCTAACTTTTTGGTTTTCTGAACGGTGGTCATAAGTTCTAAGGCATCGGTTTCACAGTATACCAAATTGTCAGTAAAAAAGAGGTCCAGATAAAATACTGACTGAGTGGACTAAGGGTAGTTTTCTGTATGCCAGCTGAATTAATGGTTTTCTTATATTTAGTCAATGCTAATAGGGTTGACTTAATCTAAACCACATGTCTCATCTTTGGCACGTAAATTTAAGTCGTTATTAACGTCGTAGTTAAATAACTAAATACTTTTTTAAATAAAAACTTATGTTTTAAAAAACGTTCTCATTATTTCAGCAATAAATTCCTGAACATCAACTAGTTATTACTTATCACCTGTGAACGTATTGTAAACAAATTAACATTATGGTTCAAATTAAATCTTTTAATGATTTTGTTAGTTTTAATACTAAGATAATAAAATATAACTAATATATTTTAATCATATGTTAAAATTTTAAGGATCTGCATTGTATTCCTTTGAATATGGTGTAATATAAACATCATGAAAGGTATTAATATAAATATATTGGATCATGTTTAAATCCAAAGCCACGTGATCTCATGTCCAGTATGAAATACACTCACCCAATTATTGTGCTTTATTTTTATTGGATAATTTTACAATATGTTTTTAAATGAGTATTTATTATGATTTAACATCATTATTAACATTAATATTATAGAACATATCAAAAACAATTCCATTTCAATGATCAGATTTTAACTTAACCAAGTATGAATATGCTTTTTTTTTTGCCCATTAAATTATGTCATACAATTATACAATCGCTAATACACTTTGATCTACGTGATAGTAGCTTTTCTGGTTTGTAGCTATGGGATTTAACATCATGCGTGAAAACATCACAAAAACCGTATTTTGAAATAGAACAAAAAAAAAATATATATATATATATATTCACTAATGCTTTTGTAATTTGTTACTTTGTGGGGTATTTGTGTCCGTTGAACATAACGTGCCCATTCATCTAAAAAAAAGCCAGTGTAAATGTGCAAATCAAACAAACACACATTTACACTCCCACGAGATCCACTTTAATTGATCTGTTTTTCACACATCGTGTTTTTTGTTTGCAAGGGAGAGTTTCGTAAATAGGTTTTCACATTAGCGAATAATAAACAATCACACATTGAAGAATTTTGTTTACTGATAGCTAAAAAAAATTGATATATTTCTAAATAGTAAAATTCACATTTAAATTTCTGAACTGGTGGCATATTTACATTAATGAGGCAAGGATGAGTAAAGTGGAATCTATAAAGATGTAGCCACATTTGTTTGAAGGGAAAATTGAAACCATTAATAGAAACAGTTAAGTAAACCTGGGTAAGATTGAAATCTTTTTTTCACTTACAAACAAGACTAAACGAGACGGAACCACTTCTTTGGTTCCATAATCCAAAGAAGAGGTCAGCAACCTATATCCCGTGAGCCATATCCGTCCCTCCATCTGATTTTATCCGGTCAACATAAGATTTATCAAACAAACAATATTGTTCATAGAAATAAACTAATAACTAATTACTATTTTAGAAATATAATGTTAAAATTTTTTACTAGAGAAATTTTTTCGAACTGGCACATCAGTAACGTTTTTTAAAACCCATACTGTCTGAAATATCATAAAAGGCGATGACCCGTGGTTTAAAGAATAACTCTCGCAATATATGATATCGCCATTGAAAGAAATATCGATTCTCGAATCAAGGCTGGGTATATTGAAGGTTGTTTTCCCACTCTCCCTCTATTCAAATACGCGTACACCTCTTATAAATTCAACCCCTGATCATGTAAAAAGACGTGATGACCAATAAAACACGAGACTTACGCCATTGTATACGTGCCCATTTGCGCGAGCCGTGAAAAAATAAAATATATGTGTGGGATTAAATGTCGTAACTACAAATGCACGTCTATTATTGGAGAGCTCTATGTTATTGAAGTCTACACTGCCATCAGTAGACACACGGTACAAATGCACG
>CABFOV010002751.1:0-32798 GCA_902141375.1 Timema poppense
TAAGGTACAAGTTGGAATAAACAAGCAGAAAATAGTTTGAGTAAATAATTAGGAATGAGTCAAAATATCAAAAAGAACGAATAGGTATGGATAGGGAGATAGTCAGAATAAATAACAAGATGGAATGATTTGGAATAAGTAAGAGAAGAGTCATAACAAATGAGGGTGATCGAGTCGGAATCAATAAGAAACGCGTAAGAATAAATAAGGACTGAGTCGAAATAAATAAATATATTTTAGGAACAGATATGAATTAATACTAATAAGGAAAGAACAAGTCCAAATAAATAAAGGAACTTTTGGGAATACATACTGAATAAGTAAGGGTGTGGAAATCTAGTTTTCCTAAGGGTGTCAGCTACTAAAGTTAAGTTGATATTTATCCTATATAAAGTTTTACAAATTAATTTTATAAGTATTATACTATGGGGTACATCAAATAACATGGAGTTTTCAGACCCCTTTCCTTCTCCCCTTTCTATGTGCTTACTATTTATTATGTAAAGCACTGCCTAGATATCCAATTTAAAAAAAGATAAAGCCATTTTCAAGATAATTTGAATTAAAGCAATAAGTCAATGAACCCATTTTGATTTGAAAAAGAACACATGTTGTTCATCATGTAAAACACTCCTGTGATATACATTTTAAACAAAATCATAACAAATTTGGAGCAACATTCACTTTTTTAAATACACCTTTAGTAAACTATCCTTAACAAATGTTCTTCTCAAAAATAGGAATACAGTATTATTTGTCATGTCAAATACACTGCAGACATTAGTTTTAAAGCAATTTGTTTGAGCAAAAAATTTCCAAATTTTAAGAACAGTATTTAATAAACAACCCTAACTTTAAAGGCTAGAGTTAAAATATAATAGATGGTTGAAGGTAATACCATTTAACGCCTAGATATCAAGTTTGATCAAAATTATATATATAATTGTCGAATGGCTGCAAAAATGCCAACTACCTAGTCGCTAATGGCTGCGTTGTCTGATGGCTGTGATCTTATATAATCACATGTTTATAAGCTGACGACTTCCGCACGTCCATCTTAGACTTTGCCTTAAACTATGAGTGAAGAATGACCACGGGCATGGGACGAATCCTGGATAGCTCAGTGGTAAGAGCATTGGCGTACTAAGCCGAAGGTCCCGGGTTCGATTCCCGTGTCCAGGTGTCATTTTTCAGAATATGAAGTATATAATTGGCGATTTGAATACGACCTATACCTTACCTTATAAGAGCTATTGAGAAAAAATAATTTTGGATTACGAGAAAGCCGACAAGGGTTATGAATGCCTACATGATCAAGGGCAAATTAGCAATAAATTTTGCTATTGAATATATTAAAAACAAAAAGGGCATCACAATAAAGTCTACACGAGAAGAGAGTTTGGAGCCCTAAGAGGTTTTGAATTCTATCATAATCATAATAAATCCGATTACTTAAGTATTTATCATAACACGCAGCGACAAATTTTCTTTGAGCATTTTCCAACCTAAGAGAGTCAGTTAAGGTAATGGAATTCCAAGCAACAGTAGTATATTGTAACTTAGATCTAACCAGGGTGTAGTACAGACATAAAAAACAGTCAACTTTTTTAAATGATGTAATAAATTTAATAAGTCCAAGTAATTTTAATGAGTGGGAAATTACATGGTCAACATGATAGTGGGGGAAAAAAAAGTTTGTTATCCAGAAGAACACCAAGATCATTAATATAAACGGTGCGAACTATGTTTTCATTGCCCAATTTATAAGTAAAAAAGAATGGATTAGTTTTCTTAGTAAAAGTTATAGATTTGGTCTTAGATTTTTTAATAGATATTCCATTTTCAAAAGACCATTGTAGAATACCATTTACATCATTTTGTAGCTCTTTACAATCTGCAATAGAACTGATAATTTTAAATAATTTTACATCATTAGCAAAGAGTAAATAACTAGATGAGTGCAAATATTTACCAATGTCATCAATAAACACATTAAAGAGAAGAAGACCTAAATTAGAACCCTTTGGTATGCCACTTTTTTTTATAAATAGGTATGACAACAGATTGTTTCTATGTAAGAGGAAAAGTTTCATATGAAAGGCTAATGTTAAAGATATAGGCTAACAAAGAGCTAAAAATGCTGGCACAGCCTTTAACAATAAAACTCGGAATTCCATCGGTCCCGGCACATCTAGAATAACTCATTTTTTTATAGCACTAGCAACATCCAAGGGTATAATGTGGCAAGGATACAAGGGCGCGCTCGTTTCAATAACGGGGCAGGGTAAGACAGGAAGGGTTGAACTATAAACGGAATGAAAGTAGCTCCCAAACTCGTTATCAATTAATACAGGATCAGCAATAATCCTGCCATTAATTTCTAGGTTAGACAGGGACACTTTATTCACATGATTGTTTTTAACAAATTTCCAAAATTCCTTGGGTTTGCATTTAATACTATTTTCAATTCAGTTCATCCAATTGGCTTTGTCTATAATCAAAGTAGTTTTAACTAATTTACGAAAGTGGGAAAAATGTGAATAGAATACACCATTATTTTTTGGTTTAAACTTTTTTTTAATTGTTTTTTCCCCCTAATATAGTAGCCTATGTGAGTAGAAGAAAACCAATTCGGATATTTGGATGAGTTAAGAATGGTAATTTGAGGAATATGTGTTTTGATTTTCCTTTGGACTAAATTGTTAAAATTATCTACAGCCAAATTAACATCCTTAGTAGAATAAACACAAGACCAATCAGCAGTGGCCAGGTCATTGTAAAGATTAAGGTAATCACCACGTGCATAGTTAATATATGTGGTGGGGCTGTCATTAATTTTAGTAGCAATAGGTACATCAAGTGAAATCAATAAGGGTGGATGTGTTCAATCAATATTTACTAGTGATTGAGAGCTATGAGTTACTAAGGGGTGGTTGAAATTAGCATAAACAAGGTCAAGGAGGTTAGTGTCATCATCAGTTACATTAAGTTGTTCTAATCCTATTATGTTGTTTGAAGTAAAAAGTTGAGTAGCTTTTAATTGAATGTAGAAATGCAAAGTATTTTGAGCATGATGATATTTCCAATCAATTTTGGGGCTGTTAAAATCCCCTAATAGTATTATTTGATAGGGATAGTTAGCCAAAGCACCTTCAAGAAATGTAAAGTAGTTCTCAAATGCTTCAACTGTTAATTGGGGAGCAAGATATATGTTCCCAATTAACAGTTTTTGGCTATCAAATGTTGGGATTTCAATCCAGACACATTCCATATTATTATCTAGGTCAGTTCTCCTGGCCATGTTAGGTTACACACCAGATGTATGCTACTTCAAAAGTGCAAGGAACAAATTGGAAACCCTGTGTAAAACCTTATTAGAAACACTAGACCGTAGGATAACAGAAGCTCCAATTGTAAAAAATATGCCCCTATGTTTCAGCAGCAATTATTTAACAAGTACTCCAGGCTGACAAAATTTTAGAGAAGCAAATTTAAGAGTCACTATGAACACAACAACCTGGGTTAATGAAAATTGTGGATGTACAATAACTACTTATGCAGTAGATTCTCAATTTAAAATCTTGAAAAAAAAAAATTTAAACACACATTTTTTCAAAAACCTAAGGTCTATGGAAGTTAAACTGAACTTAATAATTCTGTAATAAAGGAAGCATTCACAAATGGAAACTTGTTTCATCACATTCCTGACATCCTTTTTGTCCTGGAGAATTCCATGAAAATATGCAGTGAATCAGTTGGATCAGCGATAGGCTACCTACCTACCTACCTACACAACCGCAACATTAAATATGAAACTATTTTTCATAAAGTTTTGACTTCTTGGAATGGTCCACCTGTCCACAAAGCTTAATGTCTCCTAAAGGAATCCTTGAAAAGACATTTAAATAGAGGAAAGTACCACTTTACCAGGTTTTCTTCTAGTTCTTGCTTGAAGATCTACAAGACGTCAAAAGTCATTGACAAACTTCCCAAGGAAATGGGAAGGTTGCCTATCATTTCTGGGAGACAACTAAATGTTTTATAAGGTAGGTACTGTGAAAATAACTATGATTAAAAACATGTTTAAATTTGAATTTTCCAAACTATGTAGTAGGTAATAATCCTTATTCCCTTCAACCTCTGTAAAATATTCAATGAGAGCTATGGTTTTTGGAGATTTTTTTTTATGAAAATGTTATGTTCTGGGGAAATATTGGATCTCTGAACATATTTTGCAGCCCTGCTTTTCCTTCTGAATTCCTTTCGTATTTAGTACTGATCTGTCGGAAAACATTAGGATACGCTCACTGTTTCATGACTGGCCGTACTAATAATTACAAGAGAAAATTAATGCTTTAAGTAAATGCAAATAATGAATTTGTGAATATGTGCATTACCTGTTGCGATTTTCTATTTTAATGTAATGCTTCTAAAATGATGTAAAATCAGAAGAAGAAAATGATATAAACTGTAAAAAAAAACTAAAAATTAAAAAATATGCACAATAAAAGTAGTGTTTTGATATCAGTGTGTCATAAAATGTATTTATGTATAATTTAGCATTGAGATCGAATTCACAGAAAAAAAAGTAATGTCATCTTCTGGGCCCTGCTTATGACTATACACTTGTGACAAAAGGATGCACTTTCATTAACTTCCGGGCCCTGCTTATGACTATACACATGTGACAAAAGGATGCACTTTCATTAACTTCCGGGCCCTGCTTATGACTATACACATGTGACAAAAGTATGCAATTTCATTAACTTCCGGGCCCTTACTTGTTAAAATTACGCGATAAAATTATGATGGACAAATGGCCTTAAAGGAAACAGTTTGTTGAGGCATTCCTTGTCAAAGGTTTCAGGCAACCAGAAATCTTTAGGAGGGCATGTGAGACATGCAACACGATTCTCTTAATATGGTGGAGGAGTAACAAATAGGTAGGGAATGAAAAAATGGTAAAGAATTATAAGACACACACATATATTTTAAAGTTTTTGCTCAATATCATGATTGTTTATATTTGAAAACTAACTCGATTCTTGAGCTTGGTTGAACAGTTCTTGTCTCCGTCTTCGCAGTTCTCCTTCCAGACACCTGTGCCTGTCTTCACGTATCTTCATGCGTTTGGCTGTTTCCGGGGAATCTGGAGGGACTAGGGCTTGTGTTATTCGGTAGTACACTATTGAAGAATCCTGTTCTTTTATAGCCAATGTCACTCTGGAAAACAAGTCATTTAATTCAAGTACTTTGATTGCACAGTAAAAAAAAGAGTCTTAGGTAAGTTTACATACATGATGAAACAAATTAATTTACCAATATAAGTTTCTTATAATCTGATATTTATAAAAAAAAATCTGTGGCGTTAGTCTGCAAGTGAGCAATACCGACTGAGCGGCCACAGCTGTTAGCGATGATAGTGCAACATTTGTGGATAGAAGGTGTAAAGTGGTCAGCACTTCGAGCCTCTGCCTGTTAATCTCAGTTTTCTAAATCAGAGATGCTACTTCTTTATTTAAGTAGCTCCTCATTTGTCCTGTCAAGGCTGAGTTTGAGCCCATTCCAGACCTACCGAGTGTGAAAAAAATGGATCCTTTTCTTCTGTGTTTGAACTTTGTTACACTCCAACTTTTCAAAGAAAGATCTTTTTAAAAAATACAAACATAATTTGTGCTGTCAACATCGATAACACTTTACAATATTAATACTGTTATTTTATAGGTATTAATAATATCTATCAGCAGCAGATCATATGACTAATTATGAATATATAAAAGTAGTTTGCCTATTGTCTGTACTGTGGTTTGGGCCACTGATTTATAATTATTGATAATGATATTCCAGTTTATAATACATTTGGACTTTTTATTATTTATTCCCAATAAAGGGTCTATTAAAATGTTGACATTTAAGAACGCCTTCAAATTAATTTTATTTATTTGAGGTTGTTAAGGTACACTTTCTGAATTGACTGATTAATCAGCACACAATAAATTTATATGAGCAAGAATGAAAGAGCCTACCAATTTGTCCATCAAAGGTATTTTCACATAGATACCTCCTAATTGATTAATGGAACAGCATGGTTAATTAAAAATATTTTTAACATGAATTTAGATTTATTATGATTTTAATCAATTTCATCAAACAATAGAGACTTCAACAAACCCCTTCGTTTCCTTGTCTTTGCACAGAATATTTTGCACTAGTTCAATCCACTCTGGTGTTATATCTGCTGTGGCTGATACAGGTACATATATTTCAGGCGTCATGGAGGACTGTTTTTTCTTGCCTGTTAAATAGATTATATCTAGCTCTTGACTGTAAAAATATTCAACATTCCACAAAGCTTGTACTGTAACACAAAGACATATATAGCATAATCTTTAAATAAAGAATAATATGATTCATTTTATCTTAATCTCTTCTATAGGGGTTATCGAAGCTTTAAAATAGTGAAATCAAAGGTCAAAGCTCCTTTGCTTTGACTTAACACACAATCTATAACCTTTGAAGGAAGAAGAAAACTTTGATTTGTGATGGACAGATTTGAAATATCTCACTAAATATAACTTATCAAGACATTTTATTACTTTTAAAACCGTTACAGTACCAAAGAGTATTTCAATACCAGTTAGGTGATTAAATTAACACCCCAAAGTAAGCATCAAGGCTGCAGAGTTTGTACGCAACTCCTTTATAAATAGATAAACTATAGTGATTAGTAATAAATGTACTGCAGTAAAATGCTTCAATACAAATACCTATATGGAAAGCGCCTTTGACATTGTGAATTTATATTTAAATAAATTTGTATAGCCTATACAAATTAAATTTATTAGTTGAAAAAATAAAGTATAACATTAAAATGATATTATTACCATATATTGTTATAATATTATAAGTTTTTATTTTGAAGCCACCTGACACCTTAGCTGTCAGTAGCGTGTCTGTCTACTGAGCTAAGACAGGGTTGCCACGCACCTGGAAAACCGGGAAAATACAGGGAATTTGTTTGTGTTGGGAAAACACAGGGAATTTAAAAAAAAAGCTAGAATTTACTGGAATTTGTGCAATACAGTGCTTGCAAGCTTAAAATAGTAGGAAAAATATAAACTAAAATTTGTAACTGGAGAACTCAACACTCTGATTAGAACACGTCTCATGTATGATGATTATGCTTACTAGCACCTCATCAGCTTGAGGCAAGTCCTAAGTGCAACCTAGACGACTCGTTCAGAGAATGCCGCGCCTTTTCGGCTTCCTCCACTCACCCCCACCAATCCCACAAACGTCTCCTTTCCTCCACCCCCATCTCCCAACTTCATCAAGTCTATGCTGCTGGCACGTGTTTCTGCTGCCGGTTGGCTTTGGATTTTGGTGTGTTATTTGTCTGTTAATTAAAAAAGATTACTCCTGTTGAAAGATATGATTGTTTTTGAAGCGTGATGTTTTAAGACTGTACCCTCCCTACCTTGCCATTTTGTTTATTTTTGATTTTTTAGAAATTGCCAAGGTATCAATATTGTCTGTTTAAATCTTTGTGGGTTTTAACATTTTTATACCAATTTAACGAAGGGGTATTTACCTGGTTGCTGCCATGACAAGGATAAAAAAAAATTGAGTATACTGTAAAGTGAAAAGTTTATGAAGATATTGTCTCCAGCCAGCTAGTCTGTCATAAAATTAGAGTGGTTGTAAAAATTACCTATTGGGTTTGTGTAGGTGCATAGCTACTTTACCTCCCCCACGCCCTGTAAATGGACTAGCCCACTTCTACCACCCTTCTCTCCAAGGTCACAATTCTATTTTCTCTTTCTCTCCATTTCAGGACAGTGTTAGGGATATGTGATACTGACAAAATATCGATATTTGAGTAAGAAAATAAATTAACAAGAAGTATATCAATATTTCCCAATTTTGATTCTTTCATTTAGCGATAGAAAGATAAAGGCAATAATAAGACAAGATGAATAAATTTAATAAGTGATGGAAAAATGTACTGATATTATTAAAATATCAAAAGGTTGGTATCAATACTACAAAATCTGGTATCGTATCATTCCTAGTGCTAGTTTAGTGTCTCGTTTAAAGTGTAAGATATTAAATACATTCCAAACTCAAAACTTTATATCTAGATATGATTATACCTCAGGACTTTTTTTATTTTGACCCTAACCCTCAAATTAAAGTGATTTTTTTTAATTTCATATTTTTTGAAAATGGCTCAAACGAGATTGATTAAAATAAATATATATTGACTAATTGACCTTCCAAATAACATATATCTGTTTTTTCGGCAAAAAAAATTGTTGAGGGCTAGTTTACTGATGAGTGATTTTTTTTCAAAAACTTGAAAAAATGAGCTTTAATGATTTGGTTTGAAATTGGTATCTTGGGCCTTGGGCCTAATAATTGTGTTTGTGGTAAAAAGTTGTTCAAGTGTATTTTGATTTTTCAATAACTGTTATGATATATTTATTTATGGTTGTGTTGTATCGTGTATTAATCAAGTACTAACTGTATTTGGTAGTTTTCGATGGGTTTGCAGATTTACCATGGAAACTGATATGACAAGGTTTAGTTAGTAGCCCTCCGTTACCCCACTTAATTGAGAGTTGACTATCTTGTTTTTATATATATATATATATTACAATATGGTAGGGATGAGGATGGCAGTTAATTAGAGGAAATGCACCTGAATGAGCAAGGAAAATCACATGTTAATTTCATTAATGTAAATTATTATTCACGATTTGTGTGGACTACTTAGTCGATACAGTACATATACAATGATTAAGATTGGTTAAAATGTTTTTAAAATCAAATAATACATTCTTCCAAAAAAAAATAGATACCACATTTAAACTCAAAACTGTATTTTTGGTATTTTCACTTTTTTTTCTTTCATTCAATTTAGGGCCTACAGCAACTATAACCAATTTTTCCTTCTAGAAAATGTACGTCATTCATTTCTCATCCCTTTTCCAAATAATTCTTATTAAACATGTGTTTACCTTGCGCAATAAAACATGCCTCCAATGACAAAGTAACACACTTCATTTTTAAAATTTTCTCTAAAACAAAATTTAATGCTTCTATATTTATAATATATATTAGGTGTCTGGAAAAATGAAAATTTCCTCTGGAAAACTCAGGGAATTTTTTAATAAGAAAATAGTGGCAACCCTTTAAGAGTCCTGGGTTCAATACCTGGCATGGCCAAAAAATGTATCATTGGTGAAATGTGGGTTAACCCTTCTACACTGCTAAAGTAACGGCTGAGGATTGGATGTTGGGCCTATCCTAGTCTTAACTTTAAGACATATGAAGCTACGATAGGCCTAGCAAGCAGGTAGAGGAAAATATATGGTTTGTATAAAAAAACTGACCCAGGCCACAGGCTGGAAACTGTAATGGATGTACAAATTTTGAAGCCGTAGTTGGTACATTCTTACCAACTCCACCCAAAAATTGCTTCCGACTCAAGACTCCACAGCTCAGGTAAACATGGATGAATTCAGATGTATCGGCATATAATATCAGAGTGTGTATTTTTCGCTAGACCTTTATATTTACCTAGATGCACTTGATGGTTAGTTTAAAAATTGAAAGTAGTGTTATGTGACATTTTTTTCTAAGCATGACATCTTACTACTCGTTTGGGTTATAAAATTATGAACTAATTATGCTACTGTGTTAGAGGTAAGGAAGGTTGGAATTTGAGGAAGTGTACTCACATTTGTGTAGAGGAGTGGTTCTCAAATTCTCTTTTACCACGGACCACTAGGTGAAGACTCAACCTGACACGGACCACCTATCTCAGAACCTCTCCATTTAAGTACCAAAATGTATGAATAATAATTTAACAACATATTATTATCATAAAAACTTAATATTAACATTATTTTGTAGTAAAAAGGTTAAAATAAATGAATAAAAAAGTCCTATTTTTTAGCAACACCAAACCACATCTTTCAATACATAGGCGTCGATAAGAATATAATATAAGACGATGAACAAAAATTAATAAGAGAATTTAAAAAAATATAACTTCATGGACCTATTTAAGAACAAGAAACAATAACAGAATAATTATTTTTAGAATTAAAATGGTATTAGGACATTTCAAGAAAGTAAATAAACGAATACTTTTTAGGTAGGCCTACTCTCCATGTCAATGTGAAGAATGGTGTTGCTTGCAATCTCTGAACAGTTTGGTTACATCAGGTGCAATGGAAGATAGTTTCAGTCTTAAGTCAGGCTCAACATTAAGCCCGTTCCTTTTCACACTCTTTAGTCCAACCATAGCAGAGAATCCCATTTCACAATTGTATGTTGTGGGAAACAGAAGCAGGTGCTTGAGGGCACTGGTGGTGAGTTCAGGGTACTCTGATTTCACATGGATCCAGGAGTTTGTTAGGGATTTCTCAATAAACGTGATTTTTAGTGCTCCATCAGATGCCAATTAAATAAGCTGATCACACATATGAGCTTGAGAGGTTGAATGACTCAACCACAGATGTAGCAATTAAGGGATTCCTAATCCATTCCTTACTTTGACCAGACTCTGGAAAATATTTCTTATGCCATCTTGCAAAGTTGTTATATGGTTCTGAAATAATTGCACTTATTCATAATCGATTCATTTTCCTGCAGACTACAAAAATTATCAAGTGCAGAAAATGAACCAGCCATTTACTCCAAAGTTCACTTTTTTGCAGAAATGCTTTTATTTTAGCTTGCACTTTAAAAATGTTTACCTTTCGCCCCTAAAGTGACAGGTTTAGGCCGTTTAAGATGCTGAAAATATCGCTGAGATCTTGCACCTCCACTAGCCACTTAAAATCGTGGAAAAGAGATTTACTTACTTCATCAGTGTCATGAAGGAAGATCTTGATCTCATCCCTCAACTTGAAAACTCTTGAAAGCACTTTCCCCCTTGACAACCACCATACTACTTCTAGGTGTAAAAGTAAATGTTTGTGATCAATTCCCATTTCTTCGCACAATATATTAGAAAGGTGAGAGTTCAATGACCGTAATTTAATTTAACCAACCCCACTTTAACTACTTGTTTCAAGACAATATCCTGTTCAAAAGGCAGTCCTTTTATTGCTAACTGTTCTCTGCGGATAAAGTAGTGAGTTGTACTACATTCAGGCAATTTAACTCTTTTACCTTCGCTGTAAAACCCTTTTTTTCTCACACAAAGCTGGTGCACCATCAATATTTTTCAATCCAATGGTGTTTTATGAAATAAGCATTAACCATACCAAAAATGTCATCTCCTGTGTTGAGAGATTCTAACTATAAACAAAATCAAAAGTAATTGTGAACTTCATTTTCATAAATGTATCTTACATTATGCTAAAAGTTGATACAATCTTTCTATGTCCATGCTTTCATCCAATTGTAAAGCCAAATAATACTACCATCCACAGGTGTGATTAATTGCTCCTCCACATTAGATGCCGAAGATGTTATGTGACACTGAATTGTATCATTCAACAAAATAATCTTGTCTATTGCTCTCCCTGCCTTTTCTCCAATCATAATATTCACCATCAATTTAGCTGCTGGCTTCACAAGTATTTCAGTGATGGTATGACCTTGACCAGTTTTTTTCCACAAGTAAAGCCACTTGGAATGATGCCTATGTAGGTTTACTCTCTTCCTCACCCGTAGCAACAGAAGTCATTGATTTCCATGATGACAACATCACTTTACATTTGTTTTTAAAATATTCAACAATTTTATGGACTAAATTTGCATGTCTTGTTTGAAAATGTCGTGGAAGTTTTGACGGTTTCATCGCGTCGTTAGACAAAGTGTCAAAGCACACAACACAAAGAGGTTTAGGCGCAAGTTCGTCATCAGTCCAATAAAATCCCATTTCCAGGTAATCTTCATCATATTTAGTGTTTAACATATTTCTTTTGTTTTTTTTTGGCACCAAGAGAGCAACTGGCTTGAAAATTATTGTCAATAATTTTAGTTTTAGCAGGCCCATGTGGAGTCGTATTGCTTCCACTTATATTCCGTTTTAATGAACCACTTTTAAGCCACCAATCCATTCTGAATTTAAATTACAAGTAACACAATAATAATATAAATATTAGGCCTATACAATATTTAGGCAAACGCTCCAATACACAAAACATATAAGAATAACTAACTACCGAAAGTAAAGGACTACTCAGTACTGATATGAATACCATGTAGATGTAGGTTTCTTACTGTATATGTATATTGTACTGCACATTCATCAGCGCATTTGACATTTATGGCTTGAGCTGAATGGCGGTGGAGTTAGTACTTTCTTATCCTAGTGGGATAAACCACTGTACACACCGCTTATCTTAAAGTCGCATTACTTGTGTGCTACACAGATTTTCCATAAAAAATATAGAAAACTTCGCGGACCACTCATAACCTAGCCACAAACTAGAGTTTGAGAACCATTGGTCTAGAGAGTGAGTGGGAAATAATTTAGGAAAAACCACACTCGGTACACCTGACCGGGGGTAGAACCACGATCTCTCTATCAACGGCAGACTCAGTACACCTGACCGGGGTGGAACCACGATCTTCCCATCAACGGCAGACTCAGTACACCTGACCGGGGGTGGAACCACGATCTTCCCATCAACGGCAGACTCAGTACACCTGACCGGGGTGGAACCACGATCTTCCCATCAACGGCAGACTCAGTACACCTGACCAGGGGTGGAACCACGATCTTCCCATCAACGGCAGACTCAGTACACCTGACCGGGGGTGGAACCACAATCTTCCCATCAACGGCAGACTCAGTACACCTGAGCGGGGGTGGAACCACGATCTTTCTATCAAAGTCAGACTCAGTACACCTGACCGGGGGTGGAACCACATCTCTCTATCAATGGCAGACTCAGTACACCTGACCGGGGGTGGAACCACAATCTCTCTATCAATGGCAGACTCAGTACACCTGACCGAGGGTGGAACCATGATCTCCCCATCAACAGCAGTCTTGTTTATTGTGAGAATGAAGCCTTATATCATGTGGCGATTAAAAAGGTATTCTTTGCACAACACTATTATTTTCTCAAGCAAACAGTGAAAATTTGTAGGGTTTGTTGAAAAACTGACCTTCACACAATTCTATATATATCTGAAGTGCCAGCGCAGCTGTTTGTTGCCTCTTACATCCTAGGGTGATCATATTCTCTAACTGAAACATATATTAAGATAATACCATTATTGTACAAACAAATGTGTTTTCAAGAGTAACTTCCACATATATATGTCATGTTTAAATTGATCACATATCAGTAAAACGGAATAGTGCACAAGGAGGGTGGAATTCTTTCATTTATTTCTATCATTTTATGAAAAATAAAATATCTTTTATTGATACTGTAAAGTGGGGCTACTTTGACACGCTGGTACAACTTTGACATGCAGAAGTAAAAAATATTTAAAATGTGACTACTCCCAAAACTTAGCAGTGATTGCCTTATATTTAACATCGTTAGAAACAAAATGCCATTAGCATTCAGAATATACACTTAGATATATGATATTATGAATGATTTAGTAACAGGATTTTTTTCTCTCCATTGCCAAAAAAACTGCAAATAAATTTCAGGGCCAAACTTTTATTTGCACAAGTCATATTACAACATGTATAATATTTTTAAATGTTACGTCTTGTAGCCTGGTTTATTAGCATTATTTTGGTTTATTGGATACCTTTTTAACTATTTGAAAATAAACAATTTTACCAAAAGTTTACAAAGTGGTAATTTTTTTTTGTTGCAAAATTGGGGTTACTATAAACACACACTTTATTAGGAAATTTTTTTATTTTTTGTGGAAGATATTGTTATTTTGTTATTTCTCTGTTGCAGAAATGAACATTGAAGTGTAATAGTGAAGTTTTAAAAAGAATGGTACTGTTTCACTTTGTATTTTAGTGTATTTGAATATGGTGCGCAAATATAGGTGTAAGCGCGGTGCCCAGCACTATAAAGGTTTCAGTGAAGAAACTTTGAAACACGCATTGGATGATATTAGTAAAAACATAAGACTTATAGGAATCTCTAGTGGTTCATTTGAAGAATATTATTAGGTACCTAGAGTTCTCATGATAGTGTTTATTTTGTTAAAATGGGTCATTTTAGCGATCCCAAAAATTTAAGCATTTTCCCTGAATAAAGTGAATTTTTTGTTTATCACTTAGATTTTCAGATTTTTTTCAATGTAATACAGCTCTTTTACTATTAAAAAAGCACTTTATTGCATATCTAAACCTACTTCCTACTGATATATAATTTTTTTTAAAGGTCAATGTCAGTTTTTGGACATTAGCGGAGAAAAAGGACCGCAACGTCACTGAAAATAACTTAACTCAAAAGATTTTTATTCCAATGTGTTCATAATAACCCCACCTTTGTAATGAATGTGTCAAAGTCGACCTCATTCATCCTACTACTACAGTTATTACTAGTTTAAATGAGTGTATCACAGTAGCCCCACTACAAGCACTTTTTTATTTATCCCATGAGCCCAAAAATAAAACAAACATGCACATCTTGTGTGTATTAGATTCCTGTATAAGTAATACAAAAATTGTTAGATTCTTAACAATACCTAGGGTTTTACATGAAAATAACCAAAATATTGTGTCAAAGTAGCCCCATTTTATGGTACACATAACAAAAGCAAATTTCTAATTTAAAAAAATAGTATTGTAAATGAGTAAAAAAATTAACAAAGAATTTGAGAGCAAGATATTTAATGATCTTGAAATTTCATGAAGACTACGAAATGAGTACTAGAGCTTGGAAGGTTAACTTTTGTTCTATTGAGATATCATACCTAGTTTATAATAATAAAAGAGTTGATTGGGCCTATCGCATATTAAAATACTGTTGGTGCCATGTTGTGACAATCTTTTGAATATTTGTGTTCTAAGTACTAACATTCTTCTGTGATTTAATCGAGTTTATTTTTTAAATTATAGAATTATTTTACAATATTAATCTTGTGATCATTGGAAATTTGTTTGATTGTTTTTGTGTATATCTGGCAAAAAATATTACTGAATTTAAAAAAAATATATATTTGAGGTGTTTAACTAGCACTTTCTAACTGACTGATATCAGCACTCATCTTTTCTAAACCTACTTAAATCTAGTACAGACACAACAGCCAGCCCCCAGCTGTTAATTCATCACTGTGAAAGGGGAAACCCACATTTCATCAATGATAAGCTTTTCCAACATGCTAGGACAAAAACTCGAGACCCTTAGCTTAGAAAACAAACACGCTGTACTAGAATCCCACCCTCTTTGCGTCCTATTCTACATATTACCGGTCAGAACTTTCGAAGAATTTATAAAACATGTCTTATAGCCTTATATATTATGCTTGTTATTAATATACACAGAAGAAACACAAGAGCAAGGTGAATGCGGTTGGAATGAGATATCTTAGAAATGTAACCTATGTGGAATAACTTGTAGAGACCAAGTCAGTAATGAATGGGTGCTGAAGAAGTGTGGTTTGAAAGTGTGTTATGTTAGTTTGGGTATGTTGAGAGAATGAGAGTGGATCGAATGATGAAATAAATATGAAGGTAGAGTATGACATGGCTAAATGTTGACGCATGTGTGAAAAAGAGAAACATTAAGAGTTTTCAGAATAAAAGAGCATGCATGACTCGATGTATGGATGTTATTGAAGTGAAGGGAGTGGGGAAGTATGGAAAAAGTGAGGATGGATTAAGTATGGAGTTGTTTTTTTGAGCTACAGTAGCCCTGTGGCTTCTTTGGTGCTCACTTCTGACAGTCAACATTTAGGTATATACCTAAATTTTGACTGTCAGAAGTGACAGCTGCTAAACACATGTTTTTGCAGATCATATGGTTCAATGTAGGAATACATAATTAGGTCTGGTAACTTTTCAAAGCCGTCAGCTGTGAGCGGTCACTCAGCACCAAAGAACCCATGGGGCTACTGTATATGCACAGTTTCTTGCCTACCTCATAAGGGGGTTAAGTGTGAGAAAAGGTGCTGGCCTTAACTTCGCCCAAATAAAAAATTATAATATCATGGGAACAGCGTGTTTATGTATATGTATTTATGTTATTAATAGGGTAAACAATAAGATTGGTTGGGGAAACTAGACTATAAATATGTTATGACTTTTAGTGTATTTTCATATTTTAATTTGCTTGTACTCTAAATTAAGATGTTTCAAGCACTCTTAAACAATAATGCATTAATATCCTGTCACATAGATGAGTAGGCCTACATTATAAATGTTCTAATACCAACTCTAAAACCCACAATACTTCTATTGCTATGCCTTAAATCTTTGTGTGTTGATTGAGAATAATAATCCACTTTGGTAGTTAGGTACAATAAAGATCTTTTTTATATTCAATTTAAGAAAAAATATTACTGTAGGCCCCCATATCCCACATGATATAGGTTACTGCTCTCTTTATTAAGCTTATCTAGGGTGGGGTGTTATTTGTGTTGAGCCAAAGCCTATGCCCTTTAAAATACGCAACGTTAAGGAAATATGATAACTCTCTTAAAAAGAGAAGGCTAGTGAAGTCCCAGCAGACAGAAGAGAAAAGCTGTCAGAACATCCGCACTGAAAGGAAGAGCATGTAGTAGTAATAATAATAATAATAATAATAATAATAATACTTAGCACCGCGTCTTACTACCCGTTTGGGTTATACGCTGGCATGTAATAGAACTCTTGGACAGAGACAGGGGTAAACCTCCTATCTCCGATGTGACTAGTGCATACTTATAGTTTATAGAAATATGGTTATATTTCCGCTAACAATAAAACATTATAGGCATTCAATGTATGCTATTAGAATCTTTAAATTAAAACAAATACCTACCACATCCATTAAATAAAATCTTACAATATATTCGAACAAGAATAATTTACCAATGACAGTATAAACGAGTCAAAATAAGAGATAATTAATTTGTAAAGAACCAAACAAAGCACTTGTAAATACGAATGTCAATATTCAAAATTTAAAGACAATGATTGGAGTTGGACCTACAGGCTGCAATGAACAACAAAAATAGAGATAACACACTGCTACCAGTATTCACAAACAAATATTTATATACCTTATTTAAAAAAATAACTATATAATGTTTGGTTTTTGCTAATTTCTTTAAGATACATTTATATTATTAAAAAAATTAACATTAATATTGTATAGAGTTGATTTAGTTCATGTTCTAAAGTTGAAACGATTGACTATCAAATTAATTAAATTACTATCTTTCTAAATGTTTTAATAAAATATTTGAATTCTAGAAATTAAATATACCTTACAAATTTAGTAACGATTGGTCACATTGCAAAAGAATAAGGTTTTCGCGCGAAATTGATAAATATCTCAAAAAATTTTCATATCTGCTTTAATTGGGTTTTTAATTTTGGTTATTAATAATCAAGGAAAATTAAAGCTTCTCAGTTTCTTAAAATGTTTAAAATGAGTATTTAGACTTTATTAGATATAAATAATATTAAAAGGATGTAAAACAATTATTACAAGAGGAGATTAAAAAAAAATGAAGGTACTGGTACATAAATTATTTTATATTTATAATATATTCGATTTGATCTCGTATTGTATAGTTATGTAAATGAACGCAAGCTCACCGTGGTTACAAACCCTTGAGAGTACCTTATCTATTCATACATAAGATTTTTTTATAGACTTTAATAAACCAGGGCCTATACAGTAGACTACTTTCAAATACACTTTTTATTGACAAAATCTATTAGTATTTAATAGTGTATCTTAATTGTATGAATTTTAACTCAAGATAGATCCATAATTATAAAATGTTAACTTGTTTGAAATAAGGTAAATTCATAACATACTATGCCATGATTCAAAAAGGTGTAAAGGCCCAGACACAGACTCCATATCCGTAGGTCCGTGGTCTGTAGTCCGTGCTCCCTAAGAAATCGATGCTACAATATTATATTGTACTGGCCACAGAGTCCTTATCCGTAAGTCCTTACTCCGTAGAAGTTGTCCAACTTTAACTTTCTATGGACTCGTTTATACAGACTACCAATCACAGCCGAGTAAATATGCGAATGCGCCTTGAAATAAAGAATGACTAGCAGTGATAGAATCCGCCTCTAGGGAAACATATACAAAATGAAAAGATGGTTACAGAAACATTTTTTCTAAAAATCTAAACACCCGGGGAAGAGCGGCTTCTAGGAAAGTGTTTTCTGAGAAATACCCAAGTTCTCAGAAATATTAGCTTTGCAATTGTAGGTTCAACACCCCTATTTGGTTTATTCTCTATTTACTAGCGTCATTTAATTTTTTGTAATTGATAAATTATGGATACTAGTGATTTTTCATCCAAAATATTAGCATTTTCAGGCTATGGCAAACACTTATTATTTTAAGTTTGATAGTTAGAATAAAGTTATAAATTTATTTCTTATGATCATAACCTATATTTTAATATAAATACTGGAAGTTTTCTCAACAAAGTTGTTTTTGGTTTCTTTTTCTTTGATCAGCTGACTCCTAAACACCCCTATTTGGTTTATTCTCTATTTACTAGCGTCATTTAATTTTTTGTAATTGATAAATTATGGATACTAGTGATTTTTCATCCAAAATATTAGCATTTTCAGGCTATGGCAAACACTTATTATTTTAAGTTTGATAGTTAGAATAAAGTTATAAATTTATTTCTTATGATCATAACCTATATTTTAATATAAATACTGGAAGTTTTCTCAACAAAGTTGTTTTTGGTTTCTTTTTCTTTGATCAGCTGACTCCTGACTGCTGACGCATGCTCCATGCTGTAGACTATTTTCTTTCGAATTTTTTGATTTGATGAAGTCTCTTACTATCTCATTGGTTGAAACGGTCACGTGATTACGGATACTGAGACTGTAATCGCGAGTAGAATTTCTTATGGAGCACGAAGTACGGACCACAGACCTACGGATACGGAGTTTGTGTCTGGGCCTTAAGGAGGTTTTCTTGTTAGTCACCTGTAGTTAATATTTTCATCCCGGGATCATGATCAACTTAACATTCATGTAACGTTCACTTAATGTAAATAAATTAATGTTTGATTCAGATTCATGTGACATAACAATTTGAGCAAAACACAGATAATGAATTTGAATTGGTTGGGGAAAAAAACTTTGCCAAAATGAAACCCAAGCATTTAGGAATAGCCCTGAATACAGACTCTGTATCAGTAGAGTACATAATGGCTCATAAGAGTAGTGCCAGACGGACATGGCCACAGATTCTTTATTTCTAAGTCCTTAATACTTTCATCACGCTGTAGATGATTGGATATACTTTAAATTTCTACGACTATGATTCTACGGAATACCAATAACAGTTAAGTGTGTGCGCATCGAGATAGAATCTGTTGATATAGAAACCTAAATATAATGAAAAGATTGTTCTAGTACCACATGCCTCTAGTCAGTAATATATTATGAAACTCTATAAACCTCATGAATCCAAACAACTCAAAATACATTATCTGGGAAATAGCCTACCATGTTCTCAGCATAGTATCACATTTTTAGGTCCAACTTCTCATTAGTATGCTTTGTACCCTCCATACAACCAGTGACAACTCATTTAAGTTAACATCAAGTATATGTTAAGTTAAATGTATCATGATGGCCACCATTTAAACAGATGAGAACTCATGTTACTGTGATTGAACACTAAGTGAATGTTAAGTTGATCGTGATCCTGGCATAAATATTTTGAAGCCTTTCACTTTCATTTAAATTTGCACTGTAATCAACAGGAATAATGCCAGTTAAAATGTGACCAACAATGAGCAATATATTCTATGCACACTACAACAGTTGCCAATCACACCAGAACAATAATCTTAATCTTATTCATCTTCAAAAGTAGATTCACACTATAGGCCCACTAGGCACGGGACTAAGGGTGGCGGCTTTAGTGGGCGGCACATTTTGGATAGCATTATTTTTATTTTAAAATTTTGTTTTTAATAATAACGTTTATGGCGTGTTTCCTCCCAAACCTACTAAAACTCTTGAAAAAATGTGGGGGGAGGGGGGGATATTATAATCGTGCTTAGGGGCACAAAAGTTTTAAATCCGCCACTTTTCATCTGGTATTGATTTATTTTACTTTCAGAATCGATAAAGCAGCTTAAATTGAAGTATACAAAGCAATCAACCTTTAACATTGAGCAATGGAAGAAAGTAAGTAATTTCACCACAATTTACTGATCTTTCTTGCCTTTAGTAAATCTAGTTTTATCATATTATAGTCTTTCAATTAAAATTTATTTTTTATTTCACACCTTTGAAACTTTATTATAAAAACACTGGACTTTTTTCAAATTATTTAGATTGTTTAGCAATTTTCATTTATATAGGTACATAAAGTCTATTCATCGTTGGAGTGGTGATAAATGACTGCTAGCAAAAGATGTAAAAAAGTTACAAAAAAAACATAATAAAAAACCAATAATTTGCTGTAAAAGTTTTGATTGACAACAAATCATGGTCTCACAGATAATATGTTTTGGCAAATGGATCTATCAGAGTAGATTTGGTAACTTTTACTGCCACTTACATATACTCCTACCATAGATGGGGTGTACATGGGATATTTGTAAACTTGAAAAATTACACTTGTAGGCTACAGGATTGTCACCTTTTACAAAATTGTATAGGGTATAGGGTAAATATTGGCATACAGGGGTGTTTGTCCTGCCAATGTTTTAAACATTGAGTATCTTTAAAAACAATTAGGATTTTTTTATATGGTCATTTAGTGGAGGGAGGAGGTTATAAAGAATGTAGGTACCTGACATAATTGTTAGGATTTTGTTAAGAACCTAAACAAATTAAGTTTTTTTTAAAACAATAAAATCTATTCGCATCACATTTTAGTCTTAAAAACTCAAGTGTTGTGAAACGTCAACTTATGCATGAACTGATAAGTAGAGCATTCATGCACCACATCTTAAAATTGATGTAAAAAATAAATATTCCATTAGGATTGTAATGATTGTAATGACTGTAATTGAATGGGTGTTGCTTCATAAAGAAAAAGGATTGTTGCGAAAGTACAGGGTTTCTTGCATCCCTGAGACCTCTTGCCTGGGGACTAAGGGTAGCAACACGAAACAAGAGATGATTCCGCTAAACACAGTGCTGATTATAACAATACATATGCAAATACAGGATTGTGTATTTTTTTATGTAGCTCTACATTGTGATTTCACATTTGATTAGTGAATATTTTAAAAAATGTCATTCATTTTCAATGTTTCTCACAGAGCTTAGCCGCAGAAAGCAGCGAGCACTTGAAGAGGTCAACCTTGAACTCTTAGCTACCACCTGCAAGAAACTTGCTGAACATTACAATGTGTGTGGACGTTACGAAGAAGCGCTGCAAGAATACAAAGTAGGTTTTCTTCTAAACAGGTCAAGTAATGAAACTCTCGGTCCATAGAAGATACTGGGATTTATTGATTTATTTTGGTTGTTGTTGATCAAATAAAAATTAAACCACTAGGTTAATAAAATACAACAGGTACTAAAATATAATGTTTTTGTTTTAAAAAGTGACACTTTTAAAATAATATGCGGTAATTTATTATGGGAAATATATTTTGATTACTTATTTGTGACCATAAGGTGTTAAATAGCCAGGTAAGAAACAGGAGATAGAAAAGACAAGACGCTAGAATATGGATGAAAAAGGAAGAACTTTGAAGACAGAAAAAGAAGAAAAGGAACTATGGATGACATATTTTGAGACGATGTTCAACCTGGAAGAGGAAAGGAATGAGAGTGAAACAGAGGAGAAGAAAGAAATATCATTAAGAGGAGGAAAAAAGTACCACATATAAAGAGGGGATGTCACATTAAAGAGGATGAAACAAGGAAAAGCACCAGGTGTGTACAAATTTTACTGCGGAAATGATAAATAACTATAGCCGAAGCTGGTATACAATGGTTATACAGGTTGCTGAGCGTGATTAGGAAGGAGAAAAAGGTATCAGACGACTGGAAAAAAGGAATTATAATACCTATTTTCAAGAAAAGCAACTGGAAGAAATGTTCAAACTAAAGGGGTATAACACTGATGTGCACTGTACAAAAATAGAATAGAATATACTGGAAAAAAGAATAAGAACTAAAATGAAAAGAAGGTGGAGCGAGGAACAGCACAGATTTAGGGAATAAAGGTCTACAATAGACTTGATCGTTACCATAAGACAGCTGAAGGAAAGAAGTTATGAATTGGGAAGTACTTGTTATTGATATTTATGGATGTGGAAAAGTCATATGATAGCTTGGATAGAAATAAAGTTTAGAAAGCAATGGAGGAGGCTGAAGTGGAAATAAGAGTTGTAATGAGAGTGAAAAGCAATGATAAGGATAACAGGAGTTGTGTTAAGATGGAGAGTGGAAGGATGGAGTGGTTCCAAATAAAAAATAAAGGGAAGTGGGGGAATGCCCTCTCACCAGAACCAATTGTAATACAGGGTGAGACAGTCAAACGGAAAGATTTTAAAAATCACAAAAAATGAAAACAATTTTTTTTAATTATTTTGCATAAATGCAATGTACATGAGTGGAAATTTATACTGTTCCTGGAAAATGTTCATTTTTTGAAGATGGTGTCAGTAAGATGGCATCCTTGGTTTTGCATACATTGTTGGCGTCTGAGAGCGAAGCTGCCCATGACGTCTAGCATTACCAACAGAATGTGTTTAACCTCTTGCCGAATTCGCTCCTTCAAATCATCCCTGATCCTTTGCAGGTTCTCCATGAAAACCTGAGATTTAAGGTAGCCCCAGAGAAAATAGTCATGAGCCATCAAGTTTGGTGAACGGGAAGGCCACAGGAAATCACCGAATTTGCTGATGACACGACTAGGAAATGCAAACCTCAGCAAATGCATTGAAACTCCGGCAGTATGGCAAGTTGCCCCATCTTGATGGAAAAGTGTGTTTTCATTTGGGTCATATCCATCGAGTTCAGGCAGGGAAAAAGTTGCCAACATGTCAGCGTAACGATCAGAATTCACCGTCACTGTGTTACCATGTTCATTTTCAAAAAAAATAAGGGTTGATTATTCCATGAGAGGAAACTGCACACCAAACTGTCACTTTTTATGAATGAAGGGGTCTTTGTGGAGATTGTGTGAGTTACTTTCCTCCCAGTACCGAAAATTCTGCTTGTTGGTGAAGCCACTAAGTTGAAAGTGGGCTTCATCACTCATTCATAAGTTGTGAACCCTCTCTTCATTTTGTTCAATGAGATTTAACATCTGTTGACAAAAGCGTAATCTGCTATTGTAATCTTAGGTCTGAGGTCTTGCACTACCTAAATATTGTATGGGTGGTAGTGGAGATCATTCTTCAGAATCCATCTTACGGTTCGATTATTGAGACCAAGTTCTATGCTTGTTGTCCAGCCAATTTTCGCAAACTTCTTGCTAAGGCTAGACGCACACGATCAATATTCTCAGGAGTTCGGCTGGTTTTTTCACTACCACCTCTTTTCTGTGTCATGCTAACAGTGGCTTCAAAATTCCTCACCCACAGCCTAATAGCTTTTGCAGAAGGCACGAGAGTGCGCAGGGGTAAACAAACTCTTGTCTAAAGGCGCTCTGAGTGCTAACAAAACTATCCTCATTTTTGTAATACGCCTTTACGGCAAATGCATGCTGCTCACTCGACCAATGCTCCATGGCTACTAAATTCCAGGTGTCTGGACGCCCAAGGTCGAGTTCGCCGCTCTCACAACCCTCCACCATGCCCGCCATCCCTTCCTGGAATCTTGCCGTTTGACTGCCTGACCCTGTAACTATGGACATGGTCATGAATAAAGTGGCAGGAAAATTTGGGGAGGAAAGAATGAAAACCATGATGTTTCCTTGTGACTTAATGACATGGAGGGAGGGCCAGGGGAGGGAAGAAGAGGAAGTACAGGAACAGCTATGAGAATGGAATGAGGGAGTGAAAGAGTGTGGAATAAAATGTATTATGACAAAGTGGGAAGGGATGGTAATGACAAGGAAAAGAATAAGGTGTAGCAAAACTATAAAGTTGGATGGAGTAGAGTTGAGAAAGGTACAGAAAGAAAAATATATTTGAAGCGAGATTGAGGTGAAGGTTGGAATTGGAGATGATCTAATAAGAAGAGGACAACAGGGAGAGTTGTTCTATATGTGTGTAGGAGACCTGCTATGGGGAATAGAAGCTCCCTTGAAATGTAAGAAAGTGTTATAGGCCTATAGAGGGCATACTTTGTGCCCATTGTCACATATGCGGCAGAAATAAATACATTGAATGTAAGTGATACTAGGAAAGTGGAGACCATGGGAATGACGTTTGTGAGAAGCGTGCTAGCTGTCACGAGGAGAAACAAGATTAGGAATGAAGTTATTTTGGAAATAGTGTGGGTATGGGGAGTAGCCCACATGAGATAGTAGAGAAAGCAAGCCTGAGGTGGTCTGAGCATGTAATGAGAATTGAAAAAGAGAAGATTCCAAAGAAAATGGAAATGAAGTTTGTAGGAAAATGACCTCAATATACGCCAAGAAAGAGATGGAAGGAGCAGATAACATAAAGTGTTTAAGTGAGAGAAGAAGAATGGAATGAATTAAAGGAGGAAGAGTGGTGGGAGAATAGAGGAAGATGGAGGCATTTTACCAAACTGACTCAGCCATAGGCTGGAAACAAGATGATTTGTGGCCATGTGTGGTTTTTTATAAGTTTTTTTTTTCTAGATGTTCCATGTAAATAACTCTTTCTATATGTTTCATAAGCCTTTCTTTATAGACGTTTCATAAGGATTTCTTTCTAGATATTTCATAAAGTTCTGTTCTAGATTTTCCATAAGATTCTCTATCTAGGTGTTTCAGAATGGTCTCTTTCTAGATGTTTCAGAAAATTCCCTTCCTAGATGTTTCAGAAGTTTCCCATTCTAGATGTTTGAGAAGTTTCCCTTTCTATAAGTTTCAGAAGATTCCTTTTCTGGATGTTTCAGAAGATTCCCTTCCTAGATGTTTCAGAAGTTTCCCATTCTAGATGTTTGAGAAGTTTCCCTTTCTATAAGTTTCAGAAGATTCCTTTGCTAGATGTTCCATAAGTTCCCTGTTTTTAGATGTTCCATAGAGTTCCCGTTATTGATTTTCCATAAGGTTCTCTTTCTGTATTTTTCAGAAGGTTCTGTTTCTATCTGCTGTGTCATAAGGTTCTCTTTTTAGATGTTTAATTTAAGGTTCCCTGCCTAGATGTTTCAGAAAGTTCACTTTCTAGATGTTTAATATGGGTACTTGAATCATCAACCTCTTGATGGCATCATTCACCACAACCTAATGCTCTATCACTGGCTGTATCATTATTTTCTAGGAAGAAGAGAGTGCATGGGAAGCTCTCAACAAGCCCTTACACGTGGCTGTGGCAAATCGCATGATAGGAGAGGTGTATAGCAACATGGGGGAATTTACTAAGGCCATAGTACATCAGAAGAAACATTTAGGTAACATTCACTATTTTACTAACTTAATTTTAATTTTGGATTTATAGAACTTATAATCAAAACATTCGAACAAATTCAACATAAAACTATTTAAAAGTCAATGTCCAGAAACCTCCAGACAAGGGTGTGGAAAGCTAACTTTTCTAGGGGGTGGTCTGCTAGAAAATGTTACCATACCTTTAGGGAATACATTTTTTATACATACATATGGCTTGATCCCCCTAAGGGGGCTCATAAAATTATACGAGGATTCCGGACTCCCTATATCCTCTCTTTGTACACTCTCGCCTCTAGGTATGTATTGGAAACTCATAGAAGCCAATTTGTTAATTTAGATAGGAAAGAGTTGGGTCAGCTGAGCATTACTGCTTTAATTTATTGATTTCTAGTGATTTTTTTTATATTTGTGAGAGCTTGGTGCTTTCAAATTAAACACAGTATGTTTTAAAAAAAAATTATAATCATGAGTGTAAATGAAAGAAAGCTGTTGTTAGTATGGAGTGCTTCGTATTTTCCGAGTTGATAACATTTCACTGTATTATTATTGTTATTTTATAAGTATTGATAATATCTATCAAAAGTGACTGCTACAGATCACATGCCTTGACATGAAAGTAGATCTAGTAACCTTTATAGCCTTAGGAGATAGTTGAGATGTGGGTCTTGGATATGGATATGAACCAATAGTTGTCACTAGAGTAGTAGCTAGTTTAGCTATAGGTTCAGCAAAGGCTGAGCTATGTCCTGAAACCAAATGAGTCTCTTTGGTTCATTGTATGATCCCAAATTCACCATGTCAGTGTAGCTAAAATATTTTAATATTTCTTTTAATTTGCTTACTATTAGAAATTGCTCGAGCTGAAAACAGTTTGATTGAACAACAAAGAGCCCTCGCTACTATTGGTCGGACATACTTCTGTATGGCAGAAAGCATGGACACTGAAAATGCGGAGTATGAAGCATGTCTGGATCAGGCAAAAAAGGCTTATTTAAAGAGTCTCAAAGTATGTGAAAGGTGAGTTACATCATTGATGATGTTACATTAGGTATTGGTTAAAAACCTGGACATTGAATGTTTGAGAGACCAGAAAAATGGAAGTCATGGAAATAAAGTTTATGAGTAGCATGTTAGCTATCATGAGGAGAAACCGGATTAGGACTGGAGTTATCTGGGAAAGAGTGGGAGTACAGGAAGTACACGAGATAGTAGAGGAAGCAAGGGTGAGATGGTATGGACATGTGATGAGGATGTTGGAGTACTTGAGATAGTAGAGGAAGCAAAGGTGAGATGGTTTGGACATGTGATGAGGATGTTGGAGTACTTGAGATAGTAGAGGAAGCAAAGGTGAGATGGTTTGGACATGTTATGAGGATGTAAAAGTAGATAATACCAAAAACACTAGAAGAGAGACCAAGATAGAGATGGGAGGATTAGATAACAGAACGTGTGCAAGGGAGAGGAAAATAATGTGAGGAGGGACTATCTTTCTTAGCAGCCGAAGAAAATACTTTGTCTTGGTTTGTTGATCATTGTCAAATGATCCAACACTTTAGCTCAGTCGGTAGCGTGTCTGATTCCCGGCATGGCCGTAAATGTTATCATTAGCAAAATGTGAGTTTCTCCATTCACAGAGAAAAATTAATGGCTGGGGGGCTGGATCTTGTGTCAGTTCTAGATTTAAGTAAGTTTATAAGTTGTGTGCTGATATAATAATAAACATTTGTTTCAGAAAGTGCATGTTAAAAAACTTGAGATAAAAGTAAAAGTGATTCACAGGAATGGATTGCTTCTTTTTGAAAGCATCCTACTATTCAGAATATTAATCATTTAATTAGATCTTCTATGTAAGATGAATTATTTTCTTTTATCCATCAAATTTTGAATGTTCTATTGAAATATTACTCCATGGTGTGAGCCCATAATCGAGTCATACCAACCGAACTAAGATAGAGCCAACTTCTGTGGATATGTGTTTGTCAATCATGTGGTCAGCACAATGAACCCTCCCAGTTTTCTAGATTGGAGCCGCTACTTTTTAGTTCAAATACCTACTTATTTGTCCTTAAGAGGCTGAGCTGACCTTGTTCAAGGACCCACTGTTTCACAAAAAATCTGAATATATATAAAGTTACTAAATGCACATTAAAAAATGTAAAAATTATTACTGTTCAAGCTGTTTGTTAACATTACCTTAGTAATATATTATAATAAGAATAGATATTAACACCCTTCATAGTAGAGCTGTTTTTAAATGTCTCAGTGTGAAACTTGCGAGGAACGTGAAAGACATATTAAAATGTCTTCAATTTTTTCATGTATTTTACATGTATTCGGATCCTTTAATACATCTCTAGCAGTGTTTGGATTTCGTCTATAGATATTTAGTACCAAAATTTTCACTAGATCGCACATGTATTCGCTATTGATAGTAAATATTGATATTTACAGCTGCCATCGAGTCGGGTCTTAGTGACCCTGTTTGAGATTAGTTTGTGTTCTTATCTGTGAATGTATGGTTTTGTTTGCATTTTATATTTATCATATAAGAAATGGTTGTTTTAATATAATTATTTATTTTTATCTATTCACACTACTTTTGTAGGTTATTATTTTTCATAAATATATTTTGGTCTACATGAAATTTTCTGAACAGCTCTCAGCTTTTTTTAATGTATTCTGTGGCAATATTTGTTCATTTATTTATTCATAAGTTTTTATCTTATTTAAACATTGTATAAAAATCTGGCATTTCCTATATTTTTATAACATATTTATTTTACGCATTTATTCTTTTGTGTTCATTAAAGGGAAAATCTGGTATGCGAGACACACGAGATCAGTAAAATATTTACTAAGTTGATTTGTGTTTTGAGTCCGGTTTTGAACTGTTTCGTTCAAACAAATTTTTTTTATTGGTAAATAAAATTTTGCCTTTGCTATTTTGAATTTCTAGTAATGATTAATATTTATGTTACCCTTTATTGACATACTTTATTAATTACACTCTATTTATTACAAAAAATGTATATTGGTTCAATTTTAATTTTCTTAATTAAAAAAGTTAAATACATTTTTTTTACTAAAATATTTTTTATTTTCATTTATCATTCATCTATATTTCAAACTAAACTAATCTTTAAAAGGATGAAGTATCATTATTATATCATATTTACTTTGCTATTAGAAAAATCACAAATTATGCTAAAAATGGCCAGCATTTCTGGTATGGACCATGTATATTCTGATGTCAGTAAAAGTGTTAGAGGAAAAATCCATGCACGCCAAACATGAATCATATAGCTAGATATGTTTGTTGGCAAGAACATTCATAAAGATGTAAAAACACTTGCCTCAGAATAGGTAGAAGTTGTGAGCTGCAGCAAACCAATCAGAAGATTGATGACAAATGATGATAAATATAAATCATAACCTTGTTAAAAGTAAATTGGGAAAACATACCGGTAGTGGTTAATATGTGTGATGTGTTTTTTGTCTTGACCACTTCTTCTCCTGCATTGTCCAGGTAGGTGCACTGGTTATCTCTTTTTACTATTACTATTTATATTTATTTAAACAACCAATAAATCACGGATATAAAATTTCCATTAGTTTACAAAAACTTTCCTAAAATATGAAAAATCATATACCCTATAGCTTATTTTCAATCAATAAACATAAGCGATATATTTACTTCTTAATTTATGTTGCAAATAAGGATATAGAATGGTGGTGTTTATTACAACTTGAGTACTTTTTGTTTTTCAAAATAGGTTGACTGGCATCGGAAAGCAAGAAATGGTAGAAATGAGAGCTCGGCTGTTACTCAATTTTGGACTTGTTTTAGAATGTCAAAAGGATATTGAGAAAGCCATTGAATTTATACAGAAGGTAGCACAATTATTTGTTCAAAATAATTTATAAGGTTGTCAGCTTTGCAAAATATATACTATATAGTTCAAATGAAAGGACTACATTAACTTATATGTTAATTCGATTTTTTTTTTTCGAGTTTATATCTTGGTTTTCTCACTGTTAGTAATGTTTGTAATACCACCTTTTCTACCTACATACTAAATATAATGCACTAAATCTAAATAATAGAACAATATAATTTCCTCATAATTTTCACTGTGAATAAATGTAAGGTATTGATCCAAAATTTGGTTTGATTCTATCACTTCAAATCTTTAGATACTACACTTTCATAATTTATAGATCTTAAAATATCATAACATATCAAATTAAAACTATGACATTCTCTTGATAAATCTGCATATATGATTTTTTTTTCAGAATAACCTAATAAGTGTATATGTAACATTAATAGTTTTATTTTTAAAATTTTATATTAGATAAGTGTTGCCTCCCTCCCCGAACCTCCTGCCTGCATGCATGATGAGATAACACATGTATTGGTCGAGATGACTAAGGAGTAGTTTTAAATCTGGGGCAGAATTCACCTTATTCCAATCCCTGGGCGAGTCTTATTAAGTAGTTATGGAAATCAAACCTGACTTTTTTTTAAGGACCTCTCCTTTATATGCCTAGAACTCGATACATTTAACGAGTTTTCATTCTTTAAAACAAATGGTCTTAACAGTAATGTTTGACACTTTGAGTGCCACGAGACACGACAAAAAAAATGTGCTAAGAGTACAAGCTATTTTGCTGAAAAATACAGGATAGTGTTACATTTTAATTAGTTATTAGTCTTTTTACTTCTTGCACTCACATTTGTACATAAACTAGCTAACATGCTTGCCAAGCCGATTATATAATTATACATATACTTTTTTAGTTTTTAAATCTAATAAAAAAATCATTAACCATAATTTAAAAAAAAGTTTACTGTTTTATTTAACATTAGTTTTTAAGCTTTGATAATTTGAATAGCTTTAAATAAAATAAATCACTGAAAAGAACATAAAAAACTAGATTTATTTCATTCCAATAGGAATCAATGTTTTCCCACTTGCGTTAACAATGTCAACTGCCACATCTACTTCTGATCTTTCACTTTCATTAGAATATAATTCCTGTTCAGTTTCATTATTTACAAATTCATAATCACTAATAAATTGATCCCTCTCGCTTGAGCTCTCAATAATTTTTGCAAGTATTTCTGTGTCTTGAATCACAGCTTTCCTCTTAGTAGCCATGTTTACAAACAACAAACAAGGCCAAACATAAAACTCATAAAGCTAGAAATTTCATGTTTGATATATTGAAACTCTACGCGCACAGACAAAATTAGCTTGAACATGTGAGAATGCAGTGGAAATAAAATCTACCCTCACTGTTGACTTAATACTGAACTAAGAGCTTGAAAACATGGGATATCTGTGAGCAACGCTGGCCATTTTATCAAATATTTCATGCATCGCTCTGAGTGACGTTTGCACTCAAAGGGTTGAAGACCTGCTTCAATGCTCACATGCTCTAAGGCAGCGTTTGGCAAACTATGGCCCAGTTCCAACCTGCCAACTGATTGTATTTGGCCAGCAAAAGATTTAGAATACAAACATTTGTGTTAGTAAAAATAGAATAGTAATTAATTACAATATGAGAATAAAAATGTTTAAACTATGCTCTCAATATTTTTTTCCAAACTGGCCCGCCAAACTTTTTTTTAAGCACATATGCCTTGCTATACCAAAAACGTTGCAGATTCTTTCTCTCCAAGGCATCATACTCTCAATCAAATCAATTGCTGACGACAAGGAGATCAAAGTTCAAATCCTGGTCTGGTGTATTAAGTGTGGTTTTTCCCTAAATGGTTTACCACTCTCCCTCTATGCAAGTGTAGGTACATTTCCTCTAAATTTTACTTTCCTCATTCTTCACTTCTTCACTTATAAGTTTAAATATGCAGATAGCTCAAACAGTAAGCAAGACATGCGGCAAAAATAAAGTGTAGAATTTAAAATCAAATTTTGGGCCTTTAAGTTGATAATTAAAAATTTGATTCACTATAAACTTAACTCTTTATTTTAGCACTGCGTTTTATTACCTGTTCGGGCTATATGTTTATGTGCTAATTACACCAATGTGTTAGAGATGATGAAGGTTGACTTTAGAGGAAGTGTACCCTCATTTATGTGGATGGAGAGTGGAAAACCGACCAGTATCCAAACCCTGATCATCCCGTCATTGGTGAGATCATGTGGCCACTGATGCGGGGTTTTACTCTTACTAAATGTATTACAAAATAACATTTGAACATATACCATTTGTTTTTTCCCCCCAGTCAATTGGTCTGTGTAAATCTCATGACTTGTTTGAAGACCTGTACCGCTGCTATTCCTCTTTGGCGATGGTGTTTTACCGACAGAAGGACACTAGTAGAGCCCTCTGTCTTCTCAACAAGGCACTGGAAACTGCTCGTAGATTAGAAGACAAAGCACTTCATTCTTGTGAAACGCTTGCTTCAAAAGCAGAGGTAATAAACTTGGCATTTTTTCCACTTGAAAATATTGAAGGCCTACTTATTGAAGAGTCTTATTAATTAAGAACCAGCATGTATTCAATTTGGAAAGCAGGCAATTAAAACAATAGAAAGTCACACATAGTCACATATTAAATAAGTTAAATCCAATGAAAATCTTCTAAATATCAAGTTTCACAATTTTGAATTGAATACAAATCCTAATGAGATTCAGATTTGCTTTTTAAGTTTGAAGCTGCACAAGGCTTAAACCTCAGCTTCTACCATACAACTCATTCACTACAAGCTATTTACTGTTATGATGGCCGCATGATCTAAGGCACTACTTTCATTGTAGACTGGACTACCGATCATGGGGAGTTTGAAGTTCGAATCTCAATCAGGTGTACTGAGCGTGGTTTATTAAAAAAGAGTTTTCCACTCTCTCCACACAATTGGGATTACACTTCCTCTAAATATAACCTTCATAATCCCTACGACCTTTAGCGTAATTAGTACATATTATTATTATTAGCACCGCGTCTTACTACCCCGGGCTATACGCACTTACGCTAATGTGTAATGGTAGGGTGATTGTGAGATGAAATGGAGGACCTACAGTTTAACGTGGAATCCGAACCACGGTGGAGGCCTGGCATTCCCCACATTCACAAGATGTCTTGTCAGAGGTGAAGGAAGGGTTTGGTAATCAGATAAATCTGTGCCGGGACCGAGGATTGAACCCCGGCCGCCAGCACAGAAGTCTGACACCTTACCCC